>JAAGKR010004502.1:0-23990 GCA_011419295.1 Clarias macrocephalus | reverse complement strand
AGGAAAGTAAGCAAATGAAGCCAAACTACAGAATCAGGGTGAGAAATGAAAATAGACTCCTAGTGGCCTGGAGGAGAAACTGCAGGTCATAATTACCATCAGTGGTCTCCTGAAGACGCCGTCGGGACCCTTCTGGAGTACAGGGGCAGCACGGAAATTGGGTTTCTGCACACGCACGCACACACAAACTTAAAGTTGTGCACTTAACAAGGAACAGTTCTAGATGTTTGAGGTTTCTCTAGGAGGTTTACCTGGAAAGGACCGGGTTTCCGTAAGGGTTTTCCTGTACCGTCCATTAGCCTGAAACATACACACACAGTCTAAAACATCTGAAACATCTGATTATGTACACAGTGCTAAGAGTGTGTGTGAGATAATTAGAAGAGGAGTGTACCGGCGCTGCTTCTGCTCGTGTGCTGAACTCGCAAAGCGGTGATTTGGGTTCTGACCTGGACAAGATGATGTGATTTCAGTAAAACACGGTCACAGCATCTCTTTGGCAACACATTATTGGTGATTATTTTTTTACCGGTTTTATTATTATAGGATATTCTGCTCTTCCAGGACGTGCTGCTCTTGGGACTCGAGCTCCTGGTTCCAGCTTCCCAGTGAGAAACCACCACCAGGTCTCGGGTCAGCTGTCTGTCCAGGGGTGAAGAGCTGCACAAGTCCGTGTGTGTGTGCGCGCGCGTGTGTGTGTGTGTAATATTAAAAGGAAAAAAAAAAAGAAGAAAACAAGTGAGTAGAACCATAAGAGAAGACAGATCAACATCAAAAAGCATCACACTGGCATGACTTCCTTTTTGGAATTAACCACCGCGGACAGAGAGGACATCACCATGCATTTCATACAATTAAACCACACGGGTACCTCGGCTGTGAGCGCAACTGTTCAGACAATAACACTGATATTACTGTAATAAAAAAAATTAAAAAAAGAAAAACGGCAAAAGAACTAGAGATGGATCTCTGCTGAGGTACTTACAGCACGGCTAGCCCTTCATCTCCAAGCTTCAGTTTCAATTGGTAGATTAGTTTTCTCTCATTTGCTCGGGATTTTAACCGTTCTCTTCACTGCTCTAAGAGAATAATCGAGACAGACGAACCATACGCCAAGGCCCGGGTCTGAGATTCTCTCTCCTAAACCTCGAGCGTCCACGTCATCTCCGCTTTGATTTTTATTTTCCCCCGTCCATACAACACACTCCTCTTGGTCGCATTTTTTTTTTTGTTCCTGTCCGAATCCCTTTTCCCGGTTTATTCCCATTACGTTCCACTCGGGCGAGTCTGGCAAACGCTTCACTCGCTCACGTCTAGGTCAAGGCCGTATCCAAACATCTGCCTTCCTCTTCCTGCAGCATAACGCATTTCTCACATCAGGTGTACTCTAATCGAGCGTGAAGCTCTTCGAATAGGTCTTCATAGGATCCTGGCACTTTTCTTCAGAGCTGTTCAGCTGAGGAACATCATGTTGGAACGAATCCAAAGAAAGAAAAATCACCTGAGCCATAAGCCGGGCTTTGAACATTTCTTCAAAAGGTGATCAACTCAGAGGAACATTTGAGGAACACGCTGGTTTTTGAAGACCTCTTAAAAATAATCATTTAATAAATGCATAAAAAAACTTGAAGAACGAGATCTTCAGAGCTGCTCATCTGAGGAACACGGTGGGTTTATTTGAACACCTTTTGTGATTTTTGCGGGGTTTCTTCAGAAGCGATTGACTCCTCATCGGAGTAAAGAGGCTTTTCATTGCAAATCCAGTAACCTGATGTTAGATGTAGTGACGGGAGACACTGGGACAGGTACCGTTTATTATAAAAGGGTAGCGTTCCTGGCTTGAACTGGCGACATTGGTATCTTCTATAAAACGCCAATGGTTGTTCTGTGGCCATGACGGTGGCAGAGTCGCAGCAGAAGTGCTCATTGTTGGCGTGATGGCACACATGGGAGAAACTCCAAAATCTGAAGGTTTGTCAAGCACCTGAGGGGCAAGGTGTCTTACTGGTCCATCTCCAGAAATCCTGGAGGAACTGGAAGTTCTGGAGTGGAGGTAGTGTTTCTCGTCTCCTTGAAGACTAAATCAGAGATCTTCTTGTCAGATTTTCCATGGTGTCAGGTGAAGATGGGAAAAAAAACTGCAGTTTGCCAGAACTTCAAATCACCTCCATCCTTATTAGTTAAATTCCCACATTCTCTTCTGTTCCAGGAACATCTTCAGGAGGAACGTTGCTCAGCATGTCGAAGAACGTAACTTAAGCGTACCCGAGTTTACACACGCAGAGCCTCGCTAATCTGAGCTATCATTCAGGTGAAAGGCAGAAAGGCGTGTTGACTTTTTTTGGGAGAGGCCACGTGAAGGGTTTATAAGTGTTACGAGATGCCTGTGTGTCTGGGCCTGACCGTGACGGAGGTTAAAGGTCATGAAACTCTTTTCAGACTGACTTTTTGTTTCTTTTTTTGAGGTGGTATGAATTAGACAGCACTTCTGGTACTTTCCCCCTTATATATCCCTGCTGTGTTAACGTTAAGGACAGAAGGTTACACGTCTTATAGGTGATTCAGGTGAGGAGTAAAGAAGCCTCTACTGGTGTTTCTCATGTGAACAGGGTGATGCCCCTTTGGTGAAAGCAGTGCCAGAGACAAACAGGGAAGCCTGGAACCTTCTAAACATCACGCAGCCATTGCCACAGTATGAGGGGAGATACCGTACCTGCGTGCTCGGACAGAGCGCCGGGATTCCACCTGTGTCTCGGAGTCCAGTTCGAGCTCGGCGGATATGGAGTCGGCGTCCGTGGGCGACTCTCGGGACGGTCGCCTCTTCACACTTTTCTTCAGAGGAATCTTGTGAGGCGGGAGTCTGGAGGACTCGCCCATGTGCTCCGCCTCCCGCATCTTGTTCCTCTGCATCTTGTCTGAAGGCATGGGCCTCGGCGGGGGCATTTTAAATCTCGCCACAGATTCCTCTCTGAACTTGCGCCCCTTCATCAGCCGGGACTTGTCCTTGAGGGACAGGCCGCGACCTCCAAAACCTTTAAGAGGCATCGGTCGTACCGGCATCTCTCTGCGGAAGCGTTTGGGTGGTCCGTGTTCCAGATCGTGTGGCAGCGGTGGTGGCGGCGGACCCATTTCCTGAATCCTCCTCTTCATTGGACGCATGGGGGGCCGCGGAGATGGAGCGAATCTGGAAAACGAGTTGGAGGAAGACGATGGACCGGATTTCCATGAGGGTGATCTGTAAGAGGGGCGAGGGTACGGTTCACCCGCTTCCCCACGTGGCCACTCGGGGGCGTGATGCCCGGGCCGTCCCCTTCCTCGGCCCTTGCCGGCATCTCCGTGCTGCTTGCGTGGATCTCGCTCTGTAGACCACCTGCATATCCATCACAAACAATACAAACAAGTGGGTTATAACGCCAGTGCCTGCTGCGGGCACAGGGTTAGGGGCATTTCATTACTTTAATTATTCTACATCCAGTCCCGAACCTGCTGAACGCCACAGGGGCGGGGCATAAAACGGGACTTGTTATAAAAAGGGTACATAACACTTTCTTCACAATGACTGGGTGACTTCTAAAGGGGCCTCTCTCTCTCTTTATTTTAAATTAGATCCCTTTTGCAAACTTTACCCCCAGCAAAACAAATGAAGTAAAGGAACTGCAGAGTGGAGAGGGATCTTAACATTTATCTCCCTGTAGTGTTGACCTTTGACCCTAATACTTCTGTTTATTCATATCTCTACCATTATCACCATCATCACCACCCGGCCTGCACGTGTCAGCCATGATTCCTGTACCTCTCTGGATACGAGTTCCTCTCATCGAACTCTCTGGGCTTTCTCTGGGGCGAGCCAGAGGGCCTGGGCTCCCCGCTGGGGTGAGGGTAACCCCCCCGGCCGTTCCAGCGATGCCCTCTGTGGGCCGGACGCCCGAAAGGCCTGTCTCTGGGGTTTGGTGGCCTTCCGAGACCCCAGCTCCTGTCCTGCTCGTGGGGAGAGTTTTGGAATCTTTGAGGGGCTCTGAAGGCATTATGTGGCGACGGACCCCTGCGCTCTGACGGAGGGCTGTGGAAATATCTTGAGGATGGTGAAACGTGACCGGAATGGTTCCCGTGGAAGGGCCTGTGGTGGCCCGATGGTCCGTGGGGCGAGTGCCGGTTTTGGACAGGGGGAGGGCGATTCATGCGAGATGGGGGGGACCTCCTTCGGCCGTGCTGAGAATCCTGAGACACGGGGTATGGTCTGAAGTTATGCTGGTTCTGAGGCGTCCAATGTCCATGCGCTCGCTCTCTCGGGTCTCCCATCGGGGGTCTCTTGTCCCTGGGGTATGGCAAATGTCCTCCGCCATTGCCCTCTCTCCAGCTGGGAGGGGCCTTACCTGGCGGGCCTCGAAATCCCCTAGGAGGCGGGCCCGATCGCCCTCCGTGGTGCTCACCATGACCGCCATCAGAGAAAGACCTGGAAAACAACAACAAAAGGAAACACTAAGGCGCTGAAACTATCACGAAGCTGAAGATCTGCAGGAACTGAGAGGGAGGAGTACCTCTGTCTGGAGCGAGGAGAACCTGAGTGAGGTCTCACCATCATCACACTGCTCACACTCCTGAGGACATGAATGGACACACACATACATACAGAGAGGACACCAAGAAGAAGAAAAAAAACTCATTCTAAGGGAAATAAACAGCAATTATAAGGAATAACAATTTACATAAATAAATACTAATAAATACAAATACATAAAACAAGAATCAAACAATAACCGAAAACACGTGACCTAAATCAGTCCATAAAGTGAACTACGACACTCCCGAAGCTAATATACACTGAATAAAAATATATTTAAAAACATGCACGCGACTTCTTCGTGCGTGGAGACAGACCGAAAGTAGGCCAGCTAAACTAAACTAGCCCAACAAACGCCACACTTTATCACCAATAATCTACAGCACACACGCAGTTTTACCATTACAACTATTTTATCAGTAATTAAAACATTTTCTAAGAACTATGAGCTGTAATTTATTGTAGAATAAAGTACTCACCCAGTGTTATTTGAGAAGCTAACGCAACACAGGAAGCTAGTTCAGCTAGCAACACGAGCTAGCTACTTCTTAACCGCAATCCTGACTTCTTTGAGGCAAAAACTGTCAAAAAATAATTTTAATACATACATCAACACATGGTAACTCGATGTTTTTAAATATATCGTCGTAAACCTAAGTCACAGTTTCGCCTTTGCGTCCACAACGCGTCGACGCTAAACACAACTGCAACCTACGCCGTAATTTTCCCCCACCCACACTCCGAAAAACCCGCCTCCTTAAACACGATTGAGTAATCCACCTGTCAATTAAACGAAACAGTCGCAAAGATTCATCTAACCAATCCTGTTTGAGGAGACGTGCTTGTATCAGCCAATCCCAACGCGTGAAAAGCGGGATTTGTTAAAATGGCAGGTTTTAGACATTAACGTTCTACGACAGCTGGTTGATGAAGAGGTGACGACAAATCAATATGGCGCCTGACAATAAAGCGATATGGAAACCCGATCTCAGATCAGTTTCAGTGTCCGAGTTTCAATGGAAATGGGTGAATGTTGAAGCAGCGGACTGACTCCGGATCTCTCGGAGCGGTACATTCCTCCCTGATGATAAGGCTTCAGCTGCTGTGTTCCGTCAGTCAGAGATGAGCTTTAAATAAACTCCAGCAGCGGTATGTGTTGAGAAAGCACACAATCACTGTCAGTTAGCAAACGTAACCTCTGTCCAAAGCATTTAAAGCGTTCATTTAAACGTTTTTTTTTATGTACATTAAATCAGACCCACAGAGCATACAGACTTCATCCCTGAAGGAGAAATAAATAAAACCTTTATAAATTTGTTATTAACACTATTCTAAAATATTTACTACATACAGTCTATTTACAATCACTTATTTTTATTTTGTGATATTTACATAGTACTTCTAAGGTGTTCGAGGTACAGTACACAGTCTCAGGGGCGGATCTACCGGGGTGGCAAGGCACCCATTTGCCACCCCAGCATTAGCGTCCTAGTGTTCTAAAAATAAAAGAGTTTCCTCGACCGATTTACAGCAGCGACTCTGTATTTTGATGACATAGTGTGATGAGAGTCCCAACCATCTATCAGCGTCGGTGATAAAAATAAATTGTTCAATAAAACCACCTACGGGGTTTGTTCACCTGTATTTCTGTTGTTGCTCTTCATTCCCCGCTACAATACCAATAAATAAAAGAACAAAATCTCGTCTTTCTATTAAAGCATAGTCCGAACAATCGACACTTATGAACTGCTTCGTTTTAGTGAATCAAAGACATTTAGTGCAGCGAGATCATCACACACACACACAAATAACAAACCAAAGGAGTTTTTCGATATCTTCGCGTATATTAATGACTAACAGCTTAACTGTTAATTTTCAAAAGTTCAGTTCAGTAACTTGAATCTTCAAGATTGTCCGAACCTTTGATAACTGGCGTCACATGACAACAACACATTTGGTCGTGTCCAGTCCATCGATATGCTGAAGTTGAGAAACAAATCCAGCTACTGAATTACTTTTAATACTTAACAAATTAATGTTGAATTAAGGTAAAAGAAAACATTTTCTAAGTGTTGCCTGAGATGGTTGCTTGCTAGTTATATGACAACTAAATAGCAAGTTTTTTAATCAGTTCTATTTAACTATTTAAGGCCTTATTACCTTGTTAGCCTTGTTAGTCCAAATTGTTCAGTGTAGTATATGTTTGAAAAGCAATAAAGTCTAAACTTCATACTTATTGCATCTTCCAGGATACTATGAAAAGAAAAGCTGACATCCAGAGTTTTTTTAAACCAAAAAGAAAAGGAAAATTAGAATCAGATACTGTAGGAGTGGAAGGTGCAGATAAGATAGAAAAGGGTAGAAAAGAAGTTGTGGAAGACAGAGGAGGGGATGGAGTGCTGGAAGAAAGAAATATAGAAACTGATGACAAAGAGCTAGAAAGAAGTGAAGAAGCAGAAGATATCCAGCATGAAGTGAGTGAAGAGGTGAAAGAAACAAGGTTAAGAGAGGACGAGAGCTCAGATACTGAAAGAGAGGAGAGAGAGAGCTTGAAACACCAGCACCCTGTTTGTCAGGTGACCTGGTACTGTATATTGTTCATTGTGCTTTTCAAATATTTTCTTACATAAATAAAAAACAAGCACAACCTATTTGATTTATTTAACCTATAATCATTTAAAGCTCAATATCTGCTTAGCTTTGCTTATCTTGGTTACATTCAGTGTTCTTTAATAGATATTGTTGAGATATGCCTAAAAAAACCTTTAGACAGAGGTTGCTGCAGTAGAAGCTGTACATGAACGATTAGGTGTTAAATGTTTGTACTGTAACATTTTAATATAAGTGATATTTTTATTTTACTTTACTGCATTGTTTGTCAGGTTTTGTAAATTAAACTTGGCATAGACTTAAACTTGCTACAGGTTTGCATAGAACTCAATAAAGAGAAGTTAAATATACCGTACCATCTCATTTAATTTATCTGACGTTCCAATCCAGATATCAGGTTCAAGTCAATCACACATCAGCCTTTATTTCATTTTTATAGGACAATGTAAAAATGTGCACCATAGTGTATACACCGAATGAGAATAGCGTTCCCTAAATCCACAAAAACCATGAAAGGATGCTTGCTTCAGTGTTGCCACCCCTCATAATTTTAATGCCACCCCCTTGCCACCCCATGAATAATTTTCAAGATCCGCCCCTGCACAATTCTGAGAGTAAACACTCCCTTTATTTCTCTTTATAATCCCCTGATACACTCTTGCACAAAAGTCCCAGTTTGGCTCGAACACCAAAATATGTAATAATTGTTTGTTGGTTGTTTAAATCCCACCACTGCTATAGTAATATATGTACTTAAGGAAAAATCTGCAATAACAACTAATAATGATGTCCGTCATGAAAAAATCTTTGTACAATACAGTACGATACAATACAGTATCAGTAGACTGCACTCAAAAAGGAAAAGGCCAATTATAAATAGGGTAAGATTGTAAAATTGTTTTGCTCATTACTTTTATATTTAAAAAATAATAATATGTGGGTTTTATATAATTTTAATATGTTATTATTCTGCTCTACAGGTATAATGCTTTGATATAAAGTGGGTCTTTGATATAAAGTGGGTGGCATAGTGGTTAGATGGATTGGCACCCTGTCCAGGGTGTCCCCTGCCTCAACCCCGACATTTCCAGGAATAGGCTCCAGGTCTCCAGCGACTCTGTACAGTATAAGTGCTATAGAAGATTAATGAATAAATAAAGTGGTTCATCACTAATGGCGTTTCTTCCACCTGTTCTGAGTAATTTAGACAGAAATAGAACTTTATGATCTCTGAGATAAACTGTTCATTGTTTTATTGGCTTGTGGATAAACCCTGCTTCTTTACGGAACACAGAGTTTCACAATGTTAACAAAACACACAAACAGGAAACACACTACCAGAGCTGATTTTGTAATATTTATTAACATATTTTTAATCTTATTAATATGCGTAACATGGCGTTCAAGCTTCATGCAGCTTGTTAACAGAAAGTTCAGTAAGATGATCGATCCGCTAGCAGGAAGAAAAAACAGAGAACCCAGTTTCATGTAAAGCCGTTCCAGCATGTGTCGGTTTAATCCTCACTTGCAGCAGCACTCATACACGTTTACATTCTGTCTAAGATGAAGTGTTTAACTACTTTATAATAAAGTAATATTGTGGGTCTGAAGTAAGGCTAGACCCTGATGCTAGCATGACGGCAGTTTCCCACACGCTAACGCTAACATTATCATTATTACAGCGTGTGGAGTGGATCACACTTATGTCCCGCTTCACAAATACTAACGAGACAGAGCCTGTGGAACCTGCAGCCGGCTGCTTCATGACATGAAGGGGTGTGTACCAGCGGCCCTGATCATCACACACAATTTGTCCATTTCAAAACCTCCAGTTCACACACACGAGTGTTTCATCCCACCGACACTCCAGATTTATTATTTAACAGAGTTAATTTTTTTTATCTGATCATTATGTGCTTAACCTTTATTTTTATTATTGTGTATTATCTCTGGCTTTTTAAGCAGAATTAGCACTTAAGGCAAATAACATGCTTGCTAACACAGCTAGCTATCCGACTCGCTCACGCTAGCTACAGTGGCAGCTCACCTACGCTGATGTCAGCTAGCTAATCGCATACACTATTCTTTAAAATTGTGCGCTACATTCCAGTCATACTGTGTGTTAAAGGTGAAACTTAGAGTACTAGCATAACCACAGCGCTAGGCTACTGATAAGGTTAACAACTTCCGCCACTCACGCTGATGCGCGTCTACTTTGTCAGGATGTTCCTCTTCTTCATTAACAAGCATGTCACACACTTCCTGTAGAACTGTACAGTTAAGTATTTACACCCCAGGCGTGCGGATACACTACAGCAGCAGCGTGTTGTTGTTTTTTTTTGCATGATTGCATATAGGTGTACAGTTTTTAAACCATGACCTCTTATAGAGAAGAACATGCCAGCTAACATAGCTAACTAATTAACTAGGTAACCAAGTAATGTTAGCTAGGCAGATCTGTTTGCGTTGCATTAACATGTTTATGGGTTACATAAAACAGATTATCATGATAAATATTGAGTGTGTGTGTGATTATCATAACAAGCCTAACACAGAATCACGCAGTGCTAACAAACAGCACACGCATCTGCATGTTCTCATTATGCAAACAGAAATAAACAAATAAATAAGTATCATTGTTTACATTCAGTCCAGCAGCGAGTGTGTTGTTGCTATTACGAGCTATAGCGAACATTGCTAATGTGGCTAACGTTAGTGGGGAATGCTCAGTCTGTCCATTCAGCGATGAACCATTTTCTCTTTTTCTTCGTCCTCTTCCTCTCTGTCGCTCACTCAACCTGCACACACACACACACACACACACACAGATAAAACAATATAATATAGTGATAAGTTTTGTTTTTTTATATTATTTATTGAAGGAGTCTCCAGTGTCAGTGATTACGTTCCAACACCTTCAGGACATGTGAGCTGACACAATGTTCCAGTTTCTCAGTAAAATAAAATCTGTGGATTTTAAGTGTGTGTGTGTGTTCACCTCTCACTCCTTCCTGCTCCTCGTGTTTACTGTGTTAGATGCCTGTTTCGGCTCGAGGACGTTTTTGTTGCAATCTCCATGGGCGGAGCTGCGGGGCATTATGGGATACATCACATGACCGGTCAGATCCAGCAGGTCTTCCAGCGCCCGTGTGTTGTTCACAACATTTTGAACTTCAGCGATCGGAGAGAACTTCGGAATCGAGACGAGTACCTCTTTAGACACGGGGCTGATGAGAAACACAAAAACTCTTCAGCTCAAGAACACCTGGTGAAGAATATCTACTACAATAGATACAATACTGACGTCCCACAATGCAACATGTTACTGTGTACCCTGAATACCCACAATGCACTTCACTACAGCAAACGAGACCAGTCATGTGAATGATCTGGAACAAGGCCTCACCTGACCGCCTGCGATTCTTCCGCTGGTTCCTTTCTGGCCCTGCCCCTTTTCAGAGACTCCAGGTCACTGGGAGGTGGTGGGACCTGTGATGGAGGTTGTGGGCTGAGAGGGGAGGAGCTATGTGACGGCTTCTTTGATGTCACCTGTGATGACATCATGATTGTTTTGACCTGAGAGCTCACTTGGGCATTTACTTGCTCACTCTTGACTGGGCTGTTCACCTGCTGGGGGGTTTTCACCTGGTTGGTCCCCTCCTGGAAGTTTGGACTCTTTACTGGGTTGTTCACCTGTTCAGAGGTAGAACCCTTCCCTTGACTGTTCATCTGCTGAGTGTTTGGACAGTTCACAGCACTTTTCACCTGTTGTGAGGGTGGAGTCAGTAGGCTGTTCACCTGCTGAAAGCTTGCACTTCTCATTTGGTTATTCACTTCTTGAGTGCTTGAAGTTTTAAATAAACTGTTCACCTGTTGGGAGGTTGAACAGTTCACCTGGCTGTACACCTGCTGAGCACTTAGACTTTTCACCTGGCCGTTCACCTGTTGGGAGGTGGTACTCTTCACTGGGCTGTTCACCTGTTGGGAGGCGGGACTCTTCACTGGGCTGTTCACCTGTTGGGAAGTGGGACTCTTCAATGAACTGTTCACCTGTTGGGAGGTGGGACTCTTCATAGGGCTGTTCACCTCTTGAGAGATAGGACTCTTCAACTGGTTATTCACCTTTATGGAAGTAGGATTCTTCACTGGGCTGTTCACCTGTTGGGTGGTTGGACTCTTCACTGGGCTGTTCACCTGTTGTGTGGTTGGACTCTTCACTGGACTGTTCACCTGTTGGGTGGTTGGACTCTTCACTGGGCTGTTCACCTGTTGGGAGGTTGGACTCTTCACTGGGCTGTTCACCTGTTGTGTGGTTGGACCCTTCACTGGGCTGTTCACCTGTTGGGAGAGTGGACCCTTCACTGGGCTGTTCACCTTTTGGGAGGGTGGACCCTTCACTGGGCTGTTCACCTGTTGGGGGGTTGGACTCTTCACTGGGCTGTTCACCTGTTGGGTGGTTGGACTCTTTACTGAGCTGTTCACCTGTTGGGTGGTTGGACTCTTCACTTCACTGTTCACCTGATGGGAGGTTGGACTCTTCGCTTGGCTGTTCACCTGTTGGGTGGTTAGACTCTTCACTGGGCTGTTCATCTGTTGGGTGGTTGGAGTCTTCACTGGGCTGTTCATCTGTTGGGTGGTTGGAGTCTTCACTGGGCTGTTCATCTGTTGGGTGGTTGGAGTCTTCACTGGGCTGTTCATCTGTTGGGTGGTTGGAGTCTTCACTGGGCTGTTCATCTGTTGGGTGGTTGGAGTCTTCACTGGGCTGTTCATCTGTTGGGTGGTTGGAGTCTTCACTGGGCTGTTCATCTGTTGGGAGGGTGGACCCTTCACTGGGCTGTTCACCTGTTGGGAGGTTGGACTCTTCACTGGGCTGTTCACCTGTTGTGTGGTTGGACTCTTCACTGGGCTGTTCATCTGTTGGGTGGTTGGACTCTTCACTGGGCTGTTCATCTGTTGGGTGGTTGGACTCTTCACTGGGCTGTTCACTTGTTGGGAGGTTGGACTCTTCACTGAGCAGTTCACCTGTTGGGTGTTTGGACTCTTCACTGAGCTGTTCACCTGTTGGATGGTTGGACTCTTCACTGGGCTGTTCACCTGTTGGGAGGTTGGACTCTTCACTGAGCAGTTCAGCTGTTGGGTGGTTAGACTCTTCACTGGGGTGTTCACCTGTTGGGAGGTTGGACTCCTTACTGAGCTGTTCACCTGTTGGGTGGTTGGACTCTTCACTGGGCTGTTCATCTGTTGGGTGGTTGGACTCTTCACTGGGCTGTTCACCTGTTGGGTGGTTGGACTCTTCACTGGGCTGTTCACCTGTTGGGTGGTTGGACCCTTCACTTGCTCAGAGGGGGAACCTTTGCCCTGGCCACCTGTCTCCTGTTTGCTCACCTGTGTAAGTTCATGGCTGATCACCTGACCTGTTGTCTGGTCTCTCTCCTTGACTGGGAGTTGTTTCTTCTCATGGTTTTCAGCAGAGCTCTTCACCTGTGTCTCTTGCAGCTTCTCTGATGAATTGTTGACCTTCCTCACCTGAGCGCTGTGTTCCTCTCGGACAGGTGAGCTTCTGTAAGGTGTTGCCGGAGCCGTGTCCGGTCTCACAGTTGCTCCTCTAAGATCAGGAGAGTTTAATGATGGAGTGTTGTGCAGCACTTGTGCAGGCGTGTGTGAACTCTTCTCTGCACTCTCTTGCTGCTTGATGACGTGTTCAGGTGTGTTTGGCTTCACCTGTCCACGTAACAGCGTCTTAAATCACTTGATTTGTTTTTGTTATTAATCAAACACACCCGTCAGGTTTTTAAACACAATTCTTTAGATTCGGGTGGTTTGGGGGGTGGAGCTCACCTGTGGACCGGTGGGTGGGGCTTTCACCTCACCATTTACCTTTGAGTTCACCTGGACTTCACCTGCAAGAACACAGGAAACCAGTGCATAACTGTGTTACAGGGAATAAAGAAGGAGAGATGAGAGATGCACTGCAGTGTGATGATGAAATATTAAAATGTTTATAATTATTAACTAGCTGGTTTTGGTTACTACTTGTTAACTCTAACCGCATCTCGCAGCTCTTAGCAGTGTTTTGATGTTAAACTCACCGGGCGGAGACAGTGTGTGTGAGTGTGTATGTGACAGAGGGAAATAAAGCTCCTGACCATCGTCTCTCTGCAGAAATAAAATTAAAATTAATTTCAGTGTAAAGAACAAAGTGAGACGTCACACATCTGTCCCTAAAACACACCTTCATTTCTCCATCGCTCCTCCGAGTTCTCTTCATGATTTCCTCGATTCTCTGAGAAAACACACTCACACCGTTTAAGCAGAAGTGTGTGACCTGCAGGAATGTATGTGTATGTAAATGTAAAAGTGTAAAGATGTAAACTGATGGTTTACCTTTTTCCTCTGTTGTCGCTCATGCTCCTCCTGCTGCTTCATCAGCTCTCGCTTCACTTCCTGTTTCTGTCTCACACACACACAAGCATGTGAGTGAGTGTCTGTGTGTGTATTTTTGTGTATGTCAGTGTAAATGTGTATGGGTGAATGTTTATGCGTGTGTGTGTGTGAGTGTTTGCGTATATGTGAGTTTATAGTGTGTCTGTGTGTTTATGAGTGTGTATGTGTGTGTGTGGTTAAAATAACGCACCTCCTGCAGTTCCTTCTCCTCATCTGCTTTTCTCTTCTTCTCCTCCTCCTTGATCTCCTTTTCCTCCTTCTTCCTTAGCTGTTCAGCTTTTAGTCTGTCTCACACATACACACACACACAGAATATTTTTCAACGAGACCATTGATGGATGTATACAGTGAGAGATGCCTGACAGGTCAGGGACTACAACACACACACACACACACACACACACTCACACACACACCTCTCCCTTTCCTCCTGCTCCTTCTGTACTCGACTGAGACGCCGTTGCTCCGCCAACACCCGAGACACCTCGTCCCCATCGGTTGTCCCGGCAATGGGCTTTCCAGAGGTCAAAGGTGAGGATTCTATAGAGGAGGTCAGTGTGTATAAATCACACTGATTAATGATGAGTCACATGATTAATGATGAGCGTCTGCACAGTCCCAGGTCTGCACTCACCCGCACTCCCGTCTACACTCCCAGGTTTCGAGTTCTCTCCTTTACACCCAGCGCTGACCTCAGTCTCATTCAGAGGCTTTTTATCTGCAGGGTCATGACCTTTGACCTCTTGGGCTTGCTTGTTAGGGGATGGAGGGTAATGATGGAGCGGGACAGGGGACTGATTATGACTCCTAGGAGTCAACCTACACACACACACACACACACACACACACACACACACACACATAAACATTTATGTTATTGAGTGTTGTACATTTGTAATGTGTGTGTTTGTGTGTGTTTTTGTACTTTGGCGAGGCAGTGCGCCGGATGACATCAGCAGGAGAGTGAGCTCGTCTTACAGGTGATCCAGTTGGCGTCCTCCTCTCTGTGCGCAACCTCTCCTTCTACACACACACACATACACACAACTCAGGGGTGAATTACAGCTCATACACACCCTCGCTCAGTTACAGTGCATTATGGGTAACAAACACTCCCTCCTGACCTTCGGGGTATTTGGAGCTGAATTTGTCCCGCTCATCTCAATAGCAACAGCATTGGCACGGCGACGGCTCGGTGACGCAGAGTATAGTGACCTGTGAGGACTGGAGGGAACTGAGCAGGAAGAGAATTTAAACATTTCCGGGTCAAAGGTCAGGAACAGGACATTTCTGTGTATATGTACATGTGCATGTGTGTGTGTGTGGACAAACTGCATGACTGATGGTCATGAGCATGCAACTCTGTACAACACACAACCATGTGTGTGTGTGTGTGTGTATGTGTGTGTGTGTGTTACCTGTGCACCGTGGACAGAGGACACGCAGTTCAGCGTCACTGCTGCAGCGAGCGAGTGAGGCGTGTGTGTGTGTACAGAGACGATGGAGTGTCAGGTTGTCCACAGAGGTCATGTGACTGTGATGGACTGATGGATGGGGGAGTGGAGAGATGGAGGGAGATGGGGGAGGAGGAGGAAGAGACATGGAAGAAAAGCCATGAATGTGATGAAGAGGTGAACGCACTACTGCAAGGAATGATGGGAAATGTTCATCACATTTATTAAATGAACACTGCCTGATTATATTTAGATGCTGTAATGTGTGTGTGTGTGAGAAAATGAAAAACTGAGCCAAGTAAAAAACATAGCAAACACTCATTTGTGCTTATACACTCAAACAGCCTGATGTCAGTGTGTTTCTCCTTCACTAAGAAGATACATAGGCCACGCCCCTTCCCTGAGACTGACAGGTACAGTGGCCACGCCCTTCAGGCTGTGTGAGAGCATTCACACTCAGTGAGTGACAGTGCGCGGATAGGAGAAGGGGGCGGGGCTGAAAGGCGGCTGGGCGTCATACCGTTGCCTAATTCGTTGGTAGCAGGAGAGGGAGCGATGAGGTCATGGAGGAGGGCATAGTCGCCTGGGCAACGGGGGTGGAGCAAAGAGAGCAGAGCATTATGCAAAGGCTGGTGTGTGTGTGGGTGTGTGTGTGTGGGTGTTTGCGTGTGTGTGTGTGCGCGCACCTAAGGCAGATATCTCTACAGTGGAACCTTGGATTATGAGCATAATTTGTTCCGAAAGCATGCTTGTACATAATAACACTCATAAATCAAAGTGAATTTCCCCCTGAGAAATAATGGAAACTCGTTTTCGATTATTCGTTCCACAACTGAAAAATATTCATCTAAAAATAATTAATACAAAATATAAAAAATTAACCAAATGAATCTTTACCTTTGAAAAGAATGCACACAGAGCAGTGTTTCCCTTAGTGTGTGTGTGTATGTGTCTTACGGAATCAGAGAGAGAGAAAATGGATCTTTAACCTCTCTAATGAGACTTGCTTTTGCTTTACACATGTGCACACGTGTTATAATAAACAGTACACATGCACGTGAAAGGACGACTTTCACACACACACACACACACACACACATACATACAAAACAAAAAATAAAAGATGTTTTACACGCACACGCGTGGTCACAGTGTACACGTGCGCATGGATGTTGAATATACGAGTAATGCACGCGCATTAAAACCCAGCAGGGGAGACGATTAGCCACAATTCCACAGCGCAAGAGAGAGAAAAACCATTGGCTCAGTTGTGATTATGTGACGCTCAGCATAAAAACAAGAAGCGCATGCGTGATACAGGATACTCGATGATACATGGTATTCGTAAATCAAGACTTGCTCGTTTTTCAAGTAAAAATCTATTTAAAATTTTACTCGTCTTGCAGAACGATCGCAAACCGTGTTACTCACAATCCGAGGTTCCACTGTATTTTGGGGCACCAGATGTAACTACATGAAGGGAACTTTATCTAGAGGTCTCTCCCTCACATACACACACACACCTGAAATACACTCCAGGTTTCTATCATGCACAACTTGCCAAACAAGCAGTGGACAGGGACATGGAGAGAGAACACACACACACACACACACAGGAAACACAGTACTCTCTCTTTCTGTACTTTTTCGGGAGTTTACTCTATTGCAAAATAGTGACCCCACAAAAGTGCACCGTTAAATCTCACAGCATGGGTTAAGTGCCAAATACCGACTTATCAATCACTTCATCCTGCATTAGTGCCACATTTTTTAGACCAGAAGGTGGCAGTAATGCAACATAGTGGATTCCACCGGTAAACACCAAGAAGACAAGAAGACTTCATTCTGGTTTTCCCCTAGACTTCCTCCTCCCTCCCTCTATGCACTGCTCCATCTCTCTTTTTCTCTCTGTCTCACTCTCTGTCTCACTGTCTCTGTCTCACTCTCTCCTGTCTGACTCTTTCCCTCTTGCCATCCCTCTCTCCCTGAGGTTTTCCTCACCTGTCTCTCGCTCTCTCTCTCGCTACCTGTCTGTCTATCACTGCTTTCTAGAACACTCCCATCCCCCTCTCACCCCCCCCTTACTCACTCTGTCCGTTGATCCCCCAGGTCCCTCGCTTGTTTCTGTTCTCCAGTTGAAGACTTCGCTCCATTGATTTCCTCATCAGAGCCTCCAGACGCTCCTGCACACACACACACACACACACACAAAATCAAATAATTAGGGTTACTGATTAAGATTAATCTCCCTGTGTCTGCAGCATGTTTATGATCAGTGCCCTCAGGGTGTCGTCTGAGACAGGTGAGACAGGTTCAGGTGTCCTGCTCTTCACTTTAAAGGCCACATGAACACCTGACCTTTTCCTCCTCGAGCTGCTGCCTCCTCTTCTCCTCCACGGCGGCTCTGCGCTGCTCCTCCCTCTGCCTCTGCTCCTCCAGACGTCTCCACCTCTCCTCCCTCGTCCTCTCATACTGCAGACGAGCACGCCGCTCCTTCTCCATCAGAGCCTGCTCCCTCATCGCTGCAAACCAGACAGGTCAGAGAGACAGACGGGTCAGAGAGACAGACGGGTCAGAGAGACAGACGGGTCAGAGAGGTTGAATAGCTCGAAAAAAAACTCTACTATTTTGATAAAAATCTTGTTGATCAAAAATTTGCCGTTTCAGAGTTTTGCTCAGGAGAAGCAACATTGCGCAGCCTATGGCACAGTTTCTCAATCGCTTGTAAATAGGAGTAAATAAATTAACAGACTCACCCAGACTCCGCTCTCTCTCCTCCCGTCTCTCTCTGGCCAGTCGCATCCTGTCATCTGTTTTGAGGAGACACTCCACACCTGGAAGAGAGAAAGAGAGAGAGAGAGAGAGAGAGATACAGAGATAGAGAGAGACATACAGAGAGAGACAGACAGAGAGAGAGAATCACACATGAACACACACACAAAACATACACACATACAGTACACACACACAATGTATTAAAATATTTACAATTTTTTTCTTTTTTCCCCAGCCAACCCCCCCATCCCATCCCACCATTAACAACAACTCTTTTTCTCAGTTTTTGTTTTAGTCTTGGTCCACTGGTTTACAGTCCTTTCAGAGTGGTTTAATGCTTTGCTTAGCTTCTGTCCATTTTTACTTCTTCCTGAGTGACAGTGTTTTTTTTTTGTTTGTTTTCGCCCTCTGCAATAGCATTTTTACTAAACGTTTTTACATCTGGTGTCTGTATTTGGTTTAGACGGTTTACTTGCTCCTGAATGTCTACAGGTGTGTCTCTGTGTCTGTGTGTCTATGTGTGAATATGTGTTTATCTGCTGTGCTCCACCCTGCTCCTTCATTGTTCTGTGAGTTTGGCTGTGTGTTTTACGTTTGGTGATGAGTTCTGTGGGGGGCGTGTCCTCTCTTTTCCTCTCTGTTTGGCTTTGGTGACTCTTTTGGAGTCGGTGGTGGTGTGCTGGTCTCTGGTTGCTTTATTTCGGTGCAGACATTGGGGGCGGAATCAGCGTTGGGGGCAGGGTCAGCGTCAGTGTACTGTACAGGCATCACATTTTACATTCGCACTGTTTACAGTGATGTCAGCCTTTTGTGTTCCCTGTCCCCGCACTCAAAACACCTCAGCCACTCTGTGGTAGCGAATACAGTGTAACTGCTGTCGCCCTTTTAACACTTAAAAATGACATTAAGTGTTCTTTACTGGTAAGATTTTAATGGTAAGCTCCTTTATGATCACCTCGTCCTGTATGAACGGAGGCACGCTAGAGATCAGCACTCTCGTTGCAGGGGCAGACAGAGGGGTAACCTGGACCGCAGATCCTCTCACATATATTCCACTCTTTATCAGTGCACTCACGAGGTTCTTTGTCAGAAACACCATCACTGCTTTGTTCATCCGGGAGGCTGAGTAGATGTTCTCACACCCCACCTGCTCTCCCTTTATTTTGTTAAGAGCATTCACTTATAAAGCAAAAAAGTGGTGAAAAAGCAGACAGTTCCTCGTTATCTCCTCACACCCAGCGCACGCGCAGAGAGAGAGACAGTGAGACAGAGAGAGACAAAGAACTATCTCATTACAAGACAGATCCACGCTCAGTCCCACACACTTCCACTGGTTACCTGTCTGGTTGTTGCTGCTATTGGCTGGATAGCGGACAGGTGAAGCACTCCCATTGGTCAGAGGCTTCTTCTCTGACATAGAGGGCGGAGTCAACATCTCAGCTATTGGGAAACATGAACAAGAAAAACACTTCACAGTAACACTATAATTAACTGAATAGGGAGGGGATGTGGGAGGAGCTTACTCTGTTTACCAGCAGTCGGGCTGCTCTGAGTGGTTGACTGGTGAGCTGGAGAGGCGTGGCCATTTCTCTGATGTTTCTTTTCAGAAACTGGTGATGATGTCATCACTTTAGCTGTGACAAAACAGTTAGTTGGAGAGGGATTTATACACGAGTGAAATACTGCATGTGCAGCCACACACACACACACACACACACACACACACACACACACACACACACAGGACTGATCAGCATTTTCTCTGACAGATTCGGCTAATCCTGTGGATGGCTTCTGTACGGCTAATTTATCACACATACACAGACACATGTTTGGATCAGCTTTTTTTAAACTCAATTTAAGTACACCTGAACTACTAACCACACACACACACACACACAGTTTACCAAAAACAGTTCTGTTATTTTAATCCGACAAAATCAAACAGTCAGACAGTCCAAATCACTGACAGACAGTCTGAATGAGACCGACAGAAAGACAGACATGTTGATTCATGATAATTTGCACAGAGTGAATCAGCATCATTACTCACTGAGCCATGTCCCAAACACCCTACACATAACATTCATACACCCTACACATAACATTCATACACCCTACACTCATATACCCTAGACATAACACTCATACACCCTACACTCATACACCCTACACATAACATTCATACACCCTACACTCATACACCCTACACATAACACTCATACACCCTACACTCATACACCCTAGACATAACACTCATACACCCTACACTCATACACCCTAGACATAACACTCATACACCCTACATATAACATTCATACACCCTACACTCATACACCCTAGACATAACACTCATACACCCTACACTCATACACCCTACACATAACATTCATACACCCTACACTCATATACCCTAGACATAACACTCATACACCCTACACTCATACACCCTACACATAACACTCATACACCCTACACATAACACTCATACACCCTACACATAACACTCATACACCCTACACTCATACACCCTACACATAACATTCGTACACCCTACACTCATACACCCTAGACATAACACTCATACACCCTACACATAACATTCATACACCCTACACTCATATACCCTAGACATTACATTCATACACCCTACACTCATACACCCTACACATAACATTCATACACCCTACACTCATATACCCTACACATAACATTCATACACCCTACACTCATATACCCTAGACATTACATTCATACGCCCTACACTCATATACCCTAGACATTACATTCATACACCCTACACTCATACACCCTACACATAACACTCATACTGCCTACACTCCTAGCACCTGCACCGTATATAATGATTAGTCCACTACATAAACCTTCTAACCCCTGGATTAGTGGACTACTTAGGGAATTACATTATGACTGGTCCTGTGTTTGGAACTTGACCCATGTCCTCTTTTGCTTTTGTCCTACATGCAATCCCACAACGTATCACTGCGCGTGTGTCTGCGTGCGTGTATGTGTTCACCTGTACTTCCGGTCTCTATATGTCTCGCGCTCTCCTCCATCTTCCAGCTGGGTCAGAGTTGCCAGATTTACAAGATGTGTTTATCCTCCCTTTATAAACATGAATTATAAAACCTCTGATGGTTATTAATCATAAGTGTTTTAAAACCTTTAAACTAAAAGGGATAATAAACGCTAATTATATAGAATCAGCGAGAATTAAATTTAATACTGACATGTTGAGGTTAAAGATAATGAAATTACTCAATCTGGCAACTCGGAGTGAGGGCCTGAGGTTTATAACGCAGTTTTGAATCATAAACACTATACACATTTCACACACGCCTTTTAACACTGTGGCATTAGAATAATACTAACACTAAGGAATAACAATAAGAGATCCGCTCAATCTGGCAACCCTGACTCGGTGAATCCGCAGTGTCACTGCGCTGACAGGAATCCTATGGAACACAAATCACCTCAGAGCGGAGTCCGGCTGCTTCAGATAACTTTAAATAAATACTGAATGGAGTAATAAACACATATAACAATAATAATAATAATAATAATAATAATAAATACCCCCGCTTTAACACCGGACAGAGCGCGCGCATCCCTCCACAGCACCGCGCGCCCGCAGCATCCGAGTACAATGCAGCGCGCGGGAGTGGGGGGGGGGATGGTGACGTGACCATCGCCTGGGTGACCGCTTTCTGATTGGTGGATGAGCTGCGCTTCTGTTTTAATTAGATTTCATTCTACTGGGTTACAGTAAAGCGATGATTTATAATAAAAAAGTGCTACAATACATAGGGATCATGTATGACATCATAGGGGGCGTGGTCAACATTAAACAGCAAGTTGAACCAAAAAACCGAAGGGAGAAAAAAAAATGTGAGATTCATAATTGCTGCTCTTCCCCCGGAGGATGTCATGTTAATTTTCTGGAGGTTTTCAGACTGTGCATTAGACACACACAAAGAGGGGTTTTGTCTGTACATTGGTCAGAACTCACTATTTAATGATATCTTTATGTTTCATACGCTGGAGGATCAGGAACCAGTCTCAGAAAAGTTTCTGTCTGCACAGACAGATTGTGTCACAGCATCACGCAAGACCGCCTGGACCGAATTTAAAGAAACCTTTGCAGAACTTAGACATCTGGCTGAAGTTTAACCTGCACTATGAAATCAAAATGTGGAGCAAAAGCGATGTCATGAACAGTTATGTGGCAGATTTAATAATCTACTATAAAATAAGCTACTAATAAGTGAGGGATTCATTTAAAACTCTTTAATGTTTATTAAGGATATGACATAATCATTAAGATTTAATTCATGTCGGCGTGATCTTTGTAAGTGTCCTTGTTCGCTTATTTCCAAAAGTTGGGTGTAACGCGTTACTGTAATCTAATTACTGTACTTTTCCTGATGACGCGGTAATGCAGCGCGTTATATTTTACATGCATGTAATTTTAAAATGTAGTTACCGATGGCAATAACATTACGTTACTCGCCTTCTAAATATGGTGTTTAAAAATAAAACAAAATGCATTTAACAATCACGTTTTGTGCGGCAGCATCAGTTGACGCGCATGCGCTTTAATCACTCGTCGGAGAGCTTTGTAGTTTTCCATTTGATGTTGTAGCGGTTCACACTTTGTGCACGAGCGACACCACAGACGCACGGACACGAGGCGAGGACTTACGAGTATTAAAAAGGGAAAAGGAGTTTTCTCTCTCTCTCTCTCTCTCTCTTGGATGAAGGAAGCGCCATATGTCAGAGATACCAGAGCTGCAGAGAGAGGACTGAAGGAGCGTGGCAGATTTACTCAGAGGTACAGGGTTGGGACATGACCTGTCAAGTGATGGAGTTTCAACAGCAGTTAAAGTCGCCCCCTAGTATGAGAGAGTCTGAGCGCAGATCCTGATGGGAGGGGCACAAGCAGTATGTGTCCTGGGTGGGTTGGATCCTTGATGATGTTGCTAGTTCTCTTGTGTGGATGGCAGACATAAACTGTGTGGAGGTTGTGGAGCTTGGTTCCCACCATCCTCTGTGCAATCTTAACTTATCCTCCGAGTCAAGTCTCTCCGGTTCACTGCAGTGCAGCTGGTGGACCCCACTCTGACACAGTGACAGATGATGCTCTCTATCGTGCTCCTGTAGAAATTCACCGAGTGCTGAGTCTTCAGCTTTCTCAGGAAGAAAACTCTCTGCTCTTCACTATGTTAAAGTGTTAATGGTGTTAGTGTTATGTGCAGACCCAGGAATTTCACATCAATAACCCTCTCAACCTCCTCACCATTTATTGATCTCCTCTGTTTTAGTGGTGTTCAGGACCAGGTCACTATCCACACACCACTCGTCCAGATGTTGAACCTCCTCTCTGTAGTGAGTCTCGTAGTTTTCTGAGATCAGTCCCTCTATCACTGTGTCGTCAGCAAACTTCACTCTGGTGTTAGGGGAGTGGATGGGTTTGCAGTCATGTGTGAATAGGATGAAAAAGGGCTGGACTGAGGACACAGCCCTGCGGTGCTGTACACTATTACATTAATACACTACTGTTCCACAGCTCAATACCAGTTCCAAGTGCAATATCTGATTACCAGTACCATTTGTTCAATTTCTTTCTTTTCCATTTCCATTCCAAGTGCAATATCCGTATATTAATTATTTTTAGTGCCGTATGTAACTTATTGTGTGCTATATTTAATTCTATTTGTTATTTATTTATTTTTATTATTTACATCTTTTAATTAATTTTTTTTCTTTTTCCCCTAATCTTCTTTCCTTGTCTAATAATAATTGGTGTAATTGTTTTTCTCCATGGGAATTAAGATCATGATTCTTTCATACAATTCTCATTTTTTTCAACAATACTATTGGACTCAATCACAAAAAAAACAACAAAAAAAAAACAGGACATTTGGTTATAATTGAGCGCAGGAGTAATATAAATAGTCTATTTTTTATTATTATTTTAGACTCCTTATAGTGAATATATCATATCAAAGCATTTATCAAAGTATCTAGATCAAAGAAGTCATGTTCACATATAAATGAATTAATTAGGAATCATTTACACAGTTAATGTATCCCGCCCCCCCCCCCCCCCCGGCCCCCGCCCCCCC
>JAAGKR010004501.1:45812-60509 GCA_011419295.1 Clarias macrocephalus | reverse complement strand
GCTTAGTGGTTAGCACTGTCGCCTAGCACCTCCAGGGTCCGGGTTTGATTCCTGGCCGGGTTTGATTCCCGTCTCTATCCTGCGTGTTCTCCTCGTGCCTGGTGGGTTCTTCTGGGTACTCGCAGTCCAAATATATGCAGATTAGGCGTTCCCAAATTGCCTGGAGTGTGTGTGAATGAGTGTGTATGTGTGTGCCTTGCGATGGTTTGACACAAGGTGTACTCCGCCTCGTCCCCTCAGTTTCCTGTTATAGGCTCTAGGCTACCCATGATTCTGTATACAGGATTAAGCAATATAGATGATGAGTGAGTGATTATAGCAGGGTGTATAGTCTTTTATCACGTTGCAAATAGACATTTTATGGATACAAGGCTTTGCAAGCTAAACAAATTCATCCAGTTTCTTCCCATCCAGATTCACAGCTGATATTTTTAACAATATTACTGTATGTGGTTGTAAAAAGTTTGTGATTGCTCTAATTGCTGTTTAACAGGTTGTAAAATATAAAATATAAAAATAATAATAATAATAATAATATGTGATCACTAAGGCCTAAATCTTCCCTCATGTATGAGGATGAGTCAAATAAAAACATTGTTTCACATTTGGCGGCACGGTGGTGTACTGGTTAGCACTGTGTACAGGATAAAGCGGTATAGACGGAGTGAGTGACTGTTTTACATTTTTCATAACAAATTAATAAATTGTTCTCGCTCTACACATAAAATGAGGACTGACTTGCAACTTGCAATTTAGAACATGGACAAGATCACTGCTGCTCTCTCACACACACACACACACACACACACACACACACACACACACACACACACACACACACACACACACACACACACAGTCATTTCACTTGATGTTTAACCCGTATTGCTGCTGTCATACCCTCATGCCATATATTTACCTTTCTATAGTTTTATATTTTTATGTACTTTTTGGTATACAATTACGCTTTGTATATTTCTATTTTAATTATTTCATTATAACTTTCGTAAGTCTGTACATTTGTAGATTTGTACATTCCATTCCAAATATTTATATTTTATTTTTTTTACCAAAAATTCTATCTTTACTTTAATTGTGTTGTTCTTGTACAATTTTACTTTTTATTGTAGTTTTATTTTTCCATTTTGGTTCACGGGCAGTGATATAAGCGTTTCACACACATTTTATATTGTGTTCGGTTCTGTACTTGACAACAGATGTCAAAAATTAACTAGAATTTTTAGTATCAGGATAGTGCATAATTCTTAGATTTCTACATAATCTTCGTTTTATTTAATGCAAGTTATTTTTTTTGCATTATTTTATTAATTTATTTTTACTCATCCTCATACAGGAGGAAACATCAGTAATCACTTGTTTATATTTTTTCCTTCTAACACTTTATTACATTATATATTTTGTTGTGTCTTTTAGTTATTTGGATGACAAGACTTCCCCACAATTCCAGTTTCAGAACCAACAGTTTTGGAGTGCTGTTAAGGTACAGTGCTTTTCACTTCTCCACTCAGAGTTAAAATCTTAAGACCAGTCCTGAACTGGCTGTTGAGCTCTGAATGCATGTAATCTGTGGATTCTACTACAGAAATACTCTAAAGTTTATGTTTTCAGAGAGCAGTTTATGTTTAAGTCTCAGGCTTTCTTTGGAAAGATTAGTGTCATACTGAACATCCTTCCAACATTCTTGGTACTGTTTGACTTTTTTATATACGAATGTAATAGCGTAGTGCTTTATAATTGCATCATGTGTTTTCATTTCAGTTTGGTTCCATTCAGGATTTTCTTTTCAGGTCGAATCAGGAAGTTTTTCTTGCCACTTGACTGACTTACTTGACTTTACTAAAGCTGTTTTGTGACAATGTCTCTTGCTACGAGTGCTATCTATATACTGTACAGTACTGCACAAAGGTTTTGACCCACCCCTCATTTCTTCATATATTATTAAATGATGTAGATTAAATTAAAGAAATAGGAACTAATGGTTTTACTGCAACAGGTTGCAAAGTGTATAAAGCTTCAGATCAAAACAGTTTTTTTTTTTTATTTATTTTTTTTTTTTATGTCAGCAAGCAGCATCCTCGTTTATCCTCTCGTCTATTTCTAAAATTCAGCATCACCAGTATACTCCTCACCGGCCCCTTCATCTGTCATCATCAGCACCTGTTAGTCACTGGTTTCATGCCTTAAGTTAGATGTGTTTTTGCTGCAAGTATTCTCCAGCACATCCCAGAGATTTTCAGTAGGGTCAAGGTCTGGACTCTGTGGTAAATCCATGTGTGAAAATTATGTCTGAGCCACTATTTCCCAATTTGAGCCTGATGAATTCTGGCAGTGAAATCTTGGCATATTAATTTTTGGTCATTCATTATATTGATGTGGTTAGCTGAGCTCATTTTTTGGGCACATAACATTGCTGAACCTAGACCCTGACCATAGATGTTGTACCGTAGACACTCGGCATGATGGGTACATCACTTCTCTATTTAACCTGATGCGCCCATCACTCTGGAACAGGATAAATCTCAACTCATCAGACCACATGACCTTTTTTCAATGCTGTCCATTCTTTATGCTCTCTAGTAAATTGAAGCGTTTCTTTTCTGACACAGTTGTTTAACTGATGCGCACTGAGCAGCCTCATTTCTTAGTGTTAAATAACTTGTTGCCAGCTCAACCACATTAATCACTGCAGTAATTATTTAATGGAAGGCTCTTACCTATTTGCTTAATTAAATCCAGGTGGTGACACTTTTTTGGCAAGGCAGAGAATATATTCTGTGCCCGAGGAAAAAGCAGTTACACAGCTGTAAAATGTAAAAGACGGTACATAAACATTACTGCATTTGATTAGTGAAATGCAGAAAACATTATACAAGGAGTAAATTAAAAGCTTTACAGTATGTCACTCAGAGACCAACAAAGGATGTCGACCAACAAAGTGAACTAAAATACAGCAGAAATTTAATTAGTAGAAGTCTAGAAGACATTCCTACTCCTCATCTGTAGCATCCTAAATGTGAAACCATTCACAGCGCTGAGCCCTTACAATACATTTATCATATTTTTAGCAATAATTAAAAGCAGATTTATTATTAGTAGTAATAGTAGTGGTATAATAGTATTATTAGTAGTATTATTATTGGTTGGACAGTAATTACATTTCAGAATGCCTAACACACTGTTATTTTCTGCATTGCATTTCATTTTCATCAATCACTCCTACTACATGGTCTGCTATTTTTATTTTTATTTATTTATTTTTTTTTTCATTTTTTAACTCTTTCAGTGAAGAGATTAAGCAATGTAGTATTATGGCTTGGATACAACAACTAAGGTTGTATCTGCATGTCACTAGTAAAAAGCAATATTGTGTCTTTCAGGTTTTTTTTTCCCTTCTTTTCCCACTGGTTTGATTGCTTTTCTATGGGGCCCCTAAATGGTAAAGATTGAATAACAAGTAATAAGTAGGAGAAAAAATTTCACTTTCAATTAAATCCTTCTCATAG
Source organism: Clarias macrocephalus (assembly GCA_011419295.1). Lineage (NCBI taxonomy): Eukaryota > Metazoa > Chordata > Actinopteri > Siluriformes > Clariidae > Clarias > Clarias macrocephalus. The sequence continues at coordinate 56,985 of JAAGKR010004501.1, read as the reverse complement.
ATTGGCAGTGGCATGTCTTAAACCGATACTAAAATGACTGAGGTAAAAAGAAATGAAAGGCCAGAACAGTGTTTGCAGTTTGCAATTCTTTATGTGAAATATAAATAGCAAAATTTCTTTATCATGGTAACTAAATTAAATTCAAACTCAGGATTAATATCTGATTGTTTTTGGGCATGACATGTTGATTCAGCATTTTGTATAATTAGTTTAAGGAAAGACTCTGCTGATCAAGTTTAGGTTGTATAATATGTCCCCTGCAGACTTTTATAAGTAACAATATTAATCTATGTCCAAAACATCCTGTTTTTAAGTTGCTTGGAAACATGGCATTATGGGATGGCTTGATTGCTCAGGATGTCCTGAAGGAGCTGATGCTGGACAAACTTCTCAATCGTTACCTAATGATGACTCTTCTGAACGAGTCTAATGCACAGCACGTTATACAGAAAAGCAAGAAGGTAATGGTACGCTGCAAAGCATTAATCAGATGCAAACTATTTTTAGGCGTGTCAGTCATTATGACTAAGTGTACTTTTTTTTTTCTTCTTATTCTTCTTCCTTTTCCCAATAGGTGGTGGAGTGTTTTCCAAAGTCCTGGTTCATGGATCTCAGCACTGGATCATCACTCTCACAACTGCAACACTTCAGCAAGCATCTTCTCCAGACAGCAGATTTATTATGTAAAGACAGAAAGGATTCCACCAGCTGCAGGTAACGGGGGGGGGGGGAATATGCTTAAACACTGACAGGACATTTGAAGAATGTTTTACAGAGCTTTTTATCTGATTTTTGTTCTAAAATACAAGATGATTTATGCTATAAACTAAGGGGTGACTGACAAATGAAGCTTCTCCTGTCGCCCTTTCAGAATCGTGTATTAAAATGTCAGCAGTTAAGCACTAAATATAACTAATGATACGCTTTGTGTCTTTTTTTATTACTAGAACTCTTCTATCTGATGTCATGATTCTTCTTTGGACCGTTAAGGCATCTGAGAGCATGAGGATTGTAGCAGAAAAATACAACTGTTATGATTTGTTAGAATCTATAAAAAGGTCATAGTTTTATATCAGTGTAACAATAAATATATTTTTATAGCCAAGAAATGACTGAATTGTGATATCAATAAATGTGCCATTGCTTTTCAAACTGTTTAGATTTTGTTTTGTTTATTAATGAGGGTGTTTTCTTTTTCTTTTTTTCTTTGCTTATCATTAATCCACTCTGGTATTTCTAACTCACACTAAGCTTCTAAAGCACTTATAACCCAAAAGCTACAGTACTGTAAAGTCGTGAACCAGCCTTAAATTTTATTACATTTAATTAAATTGTCTATAATCTCATATAATGATGCATATTAAATTTAAATAGTAAAAATGTATTGTTAAACGTAACAACCTGAGCAGGCACCTCATTTCTCCTCACTCTGGGGTTGAGATGTGGCCCATGACTTTTGCATAGTACGGTACATTTATGAAACTGAGAATCTTTTCCCCTGCCATAAACATACATGCATTTACTATATAAATAGTATTAGTTAAAATATATAACTATAAATTATAAAACTTAAAAATAAAACTATAAAATAGTTATATATAGAGCTACTGAATATTGTTTAAAGGATCACCCTGTGCAAACATCCACAATACAGGAATTATAACAAATTCCTGGAAGTGAACTGACGACTTATTGGTAATATAAGACCTGTGACAATCAGCTGCTACCGTTTGTTGTCCTAAATACAATACAAGTTACTTCAATACTTCCAATCGTTTTACTATAACAATATGTACTAGAAACTAGAGATAATTTTGGAGGTTAGAAGTATCAATTGCATTGCTGTATTTATGTTAAGTTGTTTTGACTAAGATAATCAGCTTAAAGTTCCAAGCAATTGATTTAACGGAAGATGCCCAACCCAAGTGATGAGATCTTACGGTGGAAACCAGATTAGGATTTCTTTTTTTTTTTTTGTAAATGAGCAGAAGTTTTTATATTTTTGACATACTATAAACAAAAATGGTTAAATATTCAACATATTGAACAATATTTAACTATTACCTATTTAAATGTAAGCAAGTATATGGTATTAGCCCATGTTGGATCCTTTGTATAAAAGGCAGACCTTCATGTAAATATTCAGCTTTTTTCTTAAGTCTCTCAATCAATCCATCACTTCTTCCTTCCATATGAACTGACAATTTTTCAATAATAGAATTTGTAATTAATAAAATGCGGTATTGAATTTGTAAAGAATGCAATGCACCAAAACTAAAAGCACACAGAGGACATGCACACAGACCTGAGGTGGGAATTGAACCCAAGCCTTGGAGGTCCAAAGCAAAAGTGCTAACCACTAAGCCACCATGCTGCTCATTCATTCAATTGAGAAATCAATATAAAAACAGGTGCGGAAAAATCAAATCAGTCAACTCTTAAGGATAATTTATTCATTTAGTGGTAATCATTAGTAACGGTTTTGTTCTGGTCAGGGTCACAGTAGATCTGCAGACAATGCCGGAAATTTTTGGTGCAAGGTAGGAGAATCCACCTGGAGTAACAGGGTGGTGGGTTTTAGAGGGGGAGGGGGTGAAACCTAGGCCAATCTACCTACCAAAAGAAACCAGAGCAAAAATGTGGAGAACATGGAGAACTTGAACTGAGATCAGGATTGAACGCAAACCAAAAAAACTGGAGCTGTAAGTAGCTTGAAAGAATCAAAGTATATTACAGTTATCACACTTTTACTCAGAATACTACAACAGTTTTCTACTATTTTCTATATATCTAGCGATAAAAAAAAGTGGTCAGATTTGTATTTTGAAAAAGTTTTTTTTTTTTTCAAATTGTCATTGAAATATTAAATAGCATGCAATTTTTTTTTGACATTTATTCTAAAAAGTTTACCTGTTATTACGTTTATTTAAATTTACAGTTTTACTGATTTCAACATTTTGTTTTGCAAGTCTGGCAGATAAAAAAAAAAATTCCTTTGTTCTTTGTTCTGTTTCCGTCCATATTGTACTATCTATTCTAGCTATTTTTACCAGGAATTTATCGACAGAAACATCAATCACTTGTGTGCTCGCTCACTCGCTCAGTTGTATCGGTGTGCGCACACACACACACACACACACACACACACACACACACACACACACACACAGACAGCGTGGTTTCCTTCACCCACTTGTACTCTGGAATGGGCATAGCTATCTCTGGGCTGTTTACATCCACCCGCTGGATCAACTGCTCAACTATAACTACTCAATTTACCCAATTAAGGTCAAGACACAGACAATCATGAGCAGCACTCTGGGACAATTTACTAAAGGAGCTTCCTGGGAGGAACTCATTCAGGCAAGCATCCAGTCATTCGGTATGTGATCCGTTTCCTTCTGTTGACTTGTGCTGATGTTCCTGCGGGGTAATACGAGGCCACGATCTGTTCATTTCATTCAGTAATTTACTGCATGACCTCGTTTCACTGTCTGTGACCACAGAGGAATATTAAACATGTTTAAGGAAATAACAAGAAAGAGTGAACTGTGTGGTGTTTCAATCTAGCTCTGAACAAGTATTGTGGGGAGTGTATTTTTTTTTTCTAGTTAATAGGCATCATATAATAATCAGATTTTAGAATGATATAGAAACTGTCAAACCTCATATATACAGTATACAGAGTAAGCCGAAAAAAAGTGTACACACTTGTATAAATATTTTATACTAATTTTATCACTATATATTATATATATATTGAAATACAGTATATGATAATATAATTAACATTATATTGGTATAATGTAAATCGTAATATTTTTCTTTTCCCGAAGTGTGTATATATTTTTGGTTGACTCTGTATATTTAAATAAAGATCATGCTTTATGTAACATAATTAAATTTACCTGACTATGGGTGTATATTATACTTGAGTCTCCAGTCTGTTTAATTTGTTGTAGTGAGTATAGGAAAAACGTCCACATCGAGTCAGTGCAATAAATGAGATTGAACATCAGGTTTAATTGGCTTGCATTAAAATGATTAATGCTAGTCTTGTAGTATGAGGTAAATTTCAATATGATAGGTCTGGGTGCTCAGTTCCAACATCAGAAAGCTTCCTGTGGTTAAGCATCCTTTTGAAAGGTGAAAGAATCCAACCGGACCGATATGATTACCTGAAAGCCGCTGCATTTTTCAGAAAGGTCACTTCTCCGAATGAGGCCTCTCAGATAATGGTCAGTCTTTGAAGCTTTCCGAGGGCTGAATCAATAGCATGACATCATACCCCCTATATCACACCCCACCCTTCACAAGACAAGTGCAAAGAGAAAGACATAAAACACAAAGAGTGTCATACAGCATGGTGCATTGATGATGCCTGACATGTCAGTGTAAAGAAAAGTTTTAATACGTAAATAACTTAATCATTGGCTTAAATACAACATTTGCTGATTCTCCCTTTCCACAAATGGCTTGATTAAAGCCTGTGACTATATTTTCTTGACTGTTCCTTATTTAATGACTTGAGGCGGCATGGCGGCTTAGTGGTTAGCATTGTCACCGTGCACCTCTAGGTCCATGATTCGATTCCCGTGTTGGGTCTGTGTGCACGGAGAACCATGTTCTCCCCATGCTTGGTGGGTTTCCTCCCATAGTCCAAAGACAGGCAGATTAGACAAATTGGCGTTTCCAAGTTGCCTGTAGTGTGTGAATGTTGACCGAAGGTCCTACCGCGGGTGTACGAATGGGAATAAATACAATGGTCCCCATTGTCCCCAACTGGCCTCCATGATCCCTAGTTGGATTACAGAAGTTCCTAGATGGAAATATGGTGAAAGGACCAAATTTTAAGAGTTTTAAATGTGCATATACAGGGGTTGGACAATGAAACTGAAACATCTGGTTTTAGACCACAATAATTCATTAGTATGGTGTAGGGCCTCATTTTGTGGCCAATTCATCAATCAATTCGTCTCGGGAATGACAGATACCAGTGCTGCACATTGGCCAGAGGAGCCATTCTTCTTGAATGTCCATGGCCAGGTCACTACGTGATGCTGGTGGAGGAAAACGTTCCTCCAATCGCTCCTCCAAAACACCCCAAAGTGACTCAATAATATTTAGATCTGGTGACTGTACAGGCCATGAGAGATGTTCAACTTCACTTTCATGTTCATCAAACCACTCTGTAACCAGTCTTGCTGTGTGTATTGGTGCATTACCATCCTGATACACGGCACCGCCTTCAGGATATAATGTTTGAACCATTCGGTGCACATGGTCCTCCAGAATGGTTCGGTAGTCTTTGGCAGTGACGCGCCCATCTATCTTAGTATTGGGCCTAAGGAATGCCATGATATTGCAGCCCAAACCATCACTAATCCACCCCCATGCTTCACTCTGGGCATGCAACAGTCTGGGTGGTTTGCTTCTTTGGGGCTTCTCCACACAGTAACTCTACTGGATGTGGCATATACAGTGAAGGTGGACTTATCAGCGAACAATACATGTTTCACATTGTCCACAGCCCAAGATTTTAGCTGCTGGCACCATTGAAACCGACGTTTGGCGTTGGCACAAGTGACCAAAGGTTTGGCTATAGCAGCCCGGCCATGTTCATTGACCCTGTGGAGCTCCTGATGAACAGTTTTAGTGGAAATGGGAGAGTTGAGGTTCACATTTAATTTTGCAGTGAGTTGGCTAGCTGTGGTTTTATGTTTTTTGGATAAAATCCAGGTTAGCACCTAGGTATCCCTTTCAGACAGCTTCCTCTTGCGTCTACAGTTACTCCTGTTGGATGTGGTTCGTCCTTCTTGGTGGTATGCTGACATTACCCTGGATACCGTGGCTCTTGATACACTTGCCAGCGAGATGCGCACCAACAATTTGTCCTCTTTTGAACTCTGATATGTCAACCATAATGTTGTGTGGATTGCAATATTTTAAGCAAAACTGTGCTATTACTCTGCTAATTAAACCTTCACACTCTGCTCTTACTGGTGGAATGTGCAATCAATGAAGATTGGCCACCAGGCTGGTCACATTTAGTCATGAAACCTCCAACACTAAATTGGCCAGTGTTTCAGTTTCATTGTCCAATAATATATACTGTGTGTGTGTGTGTGTGTGTGTGTGTGTGTGTGTGTGTGTGTGTGTGTGTGTGTGTGTGCAACATATATGTTCAGATAAGACCTTGTTTTGTACTCATGTTGTTCATCAATTCATCTTCACTAAATGCTTTCTCCTGTTTAAAGTAATGATGGTTTACACTAGCTGTTTGTTTATGGTTTATAACCAGTTTTGGTCTTTAGAAAGATCTGTAGATGGCATAGGCGGAGTTGATCAAACCGAAAGCAGCATGGTAGGGCTGATCAGAAATCCGTTAAGAGGCAAAACAAGTTTTGTGCATGTCTTCTTGTAATATCTTCCTTTACAGATGACGATGGTAATGTTTGCCAAAGCAACCATCTTTTGAACATCACCCTCACCATGCACAGATTGCTACTGTCCTCCAAAGATCTACTGGACAAGCTGATTATCCTATATCCTTTTACATCAGCCACTCGAAAATTCTTACTGGCTCTTGTTCTTTAATTGAAATCTATTTTATTATATTTCTATAGCACTTCCACATAACTACTATAGACTGTCATTGTCTATAACATTGTCACAAAGCAAACTTACTGAAATTTGGATATAACATTTAAACGTATCCCTGATAAGTAATTCAGAGAGCAAGGTAGCAAGGAAAATCTCAACCACTGCCAAAAGGAACTTGAGGATGAGTATCATTAGAGACATAAGTCTGTCATATCAAACTGAAGTTATCGGTTTGCAGTTATGTTTTCAATTGCTGTCTTTAGACTTTCCAAGGAAGAACATCTGTAGCAAAAAACTTCCATTTTCCTTCTTATGTTCCTTAAATTGTATTTCTTACCTCTCAAAATACACTGGAGGGTGAAAAGTCTGCAGCATGCGTGAAAATCTGCTATTTTATTCGGTAGGTTCTCGTCTTGTCTTGCTAATTTGTCCTTATCTAAAACAAACTACTTGCACTGACTTTTTTTGCTTTTTTACTGTAAAGGACCACAACACACGGAAATCTTAATTAATTCATAAATGATTACTGATGTACTGTATGCGAAATAACAGTACATTGATAATGCAGATTTGCTTTGCATATTAGAAAATATTTGCATTAGCACAATATTAGGTTTAGAAACACTGCAGAAATGTTTTTAGTGACAAGCTATTTTCTTTGTTTGAAATTTAAACATACAGCTGTGGTTGGATGTTTACATGATTTTACATGTCTGCCTGTCTTTCTGTACAGTAGAACTCTCTGCCTAACTTATTAATACAAGTGAAATTGTGTAAGGTTGAGTATCTTACACTTTGTTTACACTAAGTTGTAAACAATGTTGTTGTGTGCGCATCAGATGTTCCGCTGTGGCGACCATTGACCGGAACAGAAGAAAGAAAGTTTCGTTAAATCCAGAACATAACTTTTCATAACATCGCTTTTACTCAACATTTTGATTTGACTTATGGTGCAGGTTAAACATCAGGGAAATTTCTAAGTACTGCAAAAGGTTTATTAAACTCCATCCAGCCAGTTTTCGTGATGCTGTGACAACATCTGGGTGGACATACAGACATACAGACATACGGACACAACATTTTCTGAGACTGTGTTTTGGTCCTGTATTGTATTAAAGAGCAAGTTCTAAACGTAGTTCTAAATGTACGGACAAAACATTTTCATTCCATCTACTTTGTATAGTGCATCAATTTGACTGGCAGTAAAACAGCCCCAAAGTATGATAGTGTTCTTGGAGTTGAATGGCCCACCCTTAACTCCTCCAAACATACTTCTGGTCAAAACTTTCCTCCAGAAGGCATTTTCTGTGTCCCTGTAGTCAGCTGCAAACTTTAATGGAGGTGTGAATTTTGGAGCTCCTCCAGTTTAGAAAAAAATAATAAATCAAGAAAGAAGAACAGAAATGAAGAAGAGCTAAAGTATGCAGCTACAGTATGTTCTCTCTCTCTCTCTATGAGTATAATATTGAAAAAGGTTAGTATTACACATATGTTTGCTATCCTGTGTTGATAGCTTACATAACATTGGATAGAATTTGACAATAAAATGATGGTAGCTGCAGGCTACATACTGTACAACTGTACAACTAGGATATAATTGATTTGTTTAACTTGCACTGAGGTCACATCGAAAAGGTTTTCTGTGATTCTATTGACTCGGTCCTGAGCTCAGTCAGGGGAATCTCTAATGCTGTAGGCGAACATAAAACGCATTTTTATTGTGCTGATGTTTTGTGTCTTTTATGATACTGTATATTAAGACTTTTGCAGTGCCTTAGCAAGAGCTAGTCAAGGTGGGTGTATTGTTCATTTGATTCTGAACTATATGTTATGATTATCTATTTGCGCTGTTCCAACTGTCTGGCTAAAATGTAATGTGTGTGTGTATTTGTGTGTTTTTATCCTATCTGTCTATCTATCTATCTATCTATCTATCTATCTATCTATCTATCTATCTATCTATCTATACAATGCCGTGAAAAAGTATTTGCCCCCTAGATTGCTGAGGTATTTTGGCCCACTCTTTTATACATAATTGATTTAATTCAACCACATTGGAGTGTTTTTAAGCACAAACAACCTGTTTAAGGATCTGAATCGGATTTAAGTCCGGACTTTGATTAGGCCAATAAAAAAACCTACATTTATTTATTTTTTGAGCCATTGAGACATGGACTGGGCTGGGGTGTTTCAGATCATTGTCCATTCTGTATTTTTCACAGCACTGTATAGTTGTGACTCTTTGTTGATCTGTGAAACTCAATTTATTATTATTATTTTTTTTATTCAAACTTGTACATCAGATTCTTGGTGTTTTCATCTATTTATGTAAATAATTCTGCCCTGGAAAATGACCAGTTGAAGTAAATTAATGAATCCCATCCCATCTCTGTCTTCATGATGAGTCTATGCAGATGTTCAACCACACCTGTATTTAAGACTTACTGTTGAATTTGTGAGAATGCAAGATATTCCATAATGTGACCCTTTAATCCACAGCTTAAAATATATAGATTAAGGGTTTTGTGAATGAACAGGCCAGTTTATTAAAGACTATACTCTGTCCTTTTTGTTTTATCTTGGCCTGCTTAGAGCTATGCAAAATGCTGATGAATATCTAACATAATTTAGGAAAAAAGGTTTTGTTATCTGCTGAATAGTTTGAGCATAAACAGTTTTCTGTGGGTTGGGGTGGGGGCTCAATTTAGACTTTTTTTTTTTTTTAACACTATAAATAATACACAAATAATACAATTTGACAAGTGGGATGATAACGTCAAAAGCGAACATACCTCAGTTTGTGAACTGTACATATTTTCTCTATAGGTATTGGATGAGTGAGTTCTGGACCATGTTCCAGTTGCACAGCTGTCTGGCGGAAACCTTGGAGCAATTTAAAGAGGTTATGAGGGAACATGGACAGGAGAATCTCTGCTCTTTACTGCACACCAAGTGGATGTCAGTGTTGTAATAATATCAGTTCAAATAATTATTCAGACAATACTACTATATTTCCCTGGATATGCATTAGATTGCAAATAGATATTTCAGTAGATTCATGCTTATGTCCGGTCTCCGCTGATCTGGTTTAGGGGTGACAGAGTGTGGTCTCACAAATCCAGTCAGAAAATCAAGGTAAGAAGCAGCAGGAAGAGAAAAGTCTCATTGCTCTTTGATCATTTGGAGCCAGTGGAGTTGGCTGAACATCTCACCTACTTGGAGTTCAAATCTTTCTGCAGGATCTCTGTGAGTCCTTTTTGCATTCTTTCTCATTCAGGACAAATAAATCTCTATGAAAAGATGTGTGTATGTGTGTGTGTGGGGGGGGGGTGCACTTTGTGCTAACTATTGCGTAACAGTTTGCTTTTCCCAAACTTTCAATGTGGTTAAGGTCAGTGGAAGGTGGACGGTAACCAAGTCCTTTTACTTCTTTAAGTACATATTTCACGTATAATGTTCTTTACTTGAGTAGTTTTATTAGTGGATACTTTTTACATACTACATACTACAGCAAATATCTGTACTTTCTACTTCACTACATTTCTGTGGTTATAGTGTTGCGTTACATAACCACAGTGATGCGTAGAATTCGAAGTGATAATCCCGCCTTTATTACACATGATTTGTCTTCCCTCCATGAAATGCTTAAACATCTAGTAGGGTTTTCAAATTCGGAGCAGACAGAAATGAAGCGACACTTTCATAGTCTGGAAGTACGTACAAACAGATAGAGACTCTAAAGGCTACTGGGAGCTAATTCACCTCAGTACTTTTGATACTTAGGTAAATTTGAAGACGAGTACTTCTTCACTTTTATGCCAACCGATGACTTCTGCTTTTTCTTGAGTAATATTTTACTCTGCTTTAACTCAAGTTCAGGAATGTGTACTTATGTCCACCACTGGTTCGGGTCTGTGGTATACACTTCATGTGTATGTAAAATTGTTATTTTTTTGGTTCAGTTTGCAGATTACCAAAAATATATCCGAAATGAGTGTTTGTCAGAGAACCCCACGATGGAGCGTTCCATTGCACTGTGCAATGGTATCTCCCAGTGGGTCCAGCTCATGGTTCTCAGTCGACCAACCCCTCAGCTCCGAGCCGAGGTTTTCACCAAGTTCATCTATGTAGCACAGGTAACACGCACCACATTTCACCTACAGCACCATGATGTTCTTCCACAGTCAAGTTTGAATGTATTCCGTTTCCGTTTACCGTCTGAGGTGAGACATGTTAGTATATGTTGTAGTAGTGAACCTAAAACTAACTTCAGTAGTCATGTGTATCAGTGAGTACAGGATAACTTTAAGTATGGGATTAAGTGGCGGGTTAAATGTTCAGTGTTGTGTACTGTACTGTAATTAGTATAATGGTGCTGTCATCTGTCTTTTAAGAAGAGGAATTTCCTGTGTTAGTGACGATACTGCATGAGGGAAGAGATGATTATCGCCCTCAGTGTGCGGGAAAGAGGTCTAGCTAAAAGCGAGACTTCTCAAGACTCAGACTGAAGCCATATATATATATATATATATATATATATATATATATATATATATATATATATATATAT
>JAAGKR010004501.1:0-45747 GCA_011419295.1 Clarias macrocephalus | reverse complement strand
ATATATATATATATATATATATATATATATATATATATATATATATATATATATATGAATAAGATCTAGACTTTAACTCTAGACTTTAGACTTTAACTAGTAATCTAAAACGTGTAATGAGTTTTTTTTTTTTATCTGATGTGAGGAAAACCCACAGTGGAATGTCCCATTAGGCTGAGCAATGCTATCTTTACTATAGTGAATAAAAATATGTCATATGCTGCTGTCTAGCAGAAAAAAATCACAAAAAGGCAGATCCATAAACACTTGTACATATTTTCTGTGTCTAGTGTGATGATGATTTGTATTCTCCTGCTGCAGAATCTCCATCAGATGCAGAACTTTAACTCTCTTATGGCGGTAGTGGGAGGCCTGTGTCACACGTCTATTTCCCGACTGAAAGACACATGTACACACGTGCCACATGAAACCACCAAGGTATGAAATCAGCCATATCTTCTGTCATAACTGTTTTTAGCTGACCTGAATTTCATGGACATGGACGTAGAAAACTTTTCAAGTTTCCTTTGGAATCATGGAATTTAACTCAGTGATGTCTTATGGTGACTGTAGAACGTGTTAGAAAGCAGTAAAACGACTATATGTAGATTTAGATCCCTAATCGACAGTGGCGAGGAAAGACGAAGTGAGGATGTGGAAAGCTGTAGTCTGTTCATGTAGGACTGTCTGCAGCGGCAGAAAGTGCAGAAGCATTCATCCTGAAATAGAGTTTCAGGATGAATCAGACAGTTTCAGAAACTGAGTTGCTCAAGGCTCTTTTTCTCCACAGGTTCTGAATGAAATGACCGATCTGCTCTCGTCATCTAGAAATTACGAGAATTACAGACAAGCATACAGCAAGTCCACAGGCTTCAAGATTCCTATCTTAGGGGTCCACCTGAAGGACCTGATCGCCGTGAACGAGGCCATGACTGATTATGTGGATAACGGCAAGATCAATGTGCAGAAACTTCAGGCTCTCTACAACCACATAAACGAGCTCATCCAACTACAGCAGAATCCACCACTCCTGGATGCAAACAAAGACCTAGTGCACTTACTGACCGTCAGTAATCGCTTTATATTCTGTTTACTCAATACTTCCTCAACATACGTTTTATTAATGCCAATTCATTTAAAAATACCTAATACACTGTACTCATCATGTGAATTGGCAATATAAAGAAACCCATTATACCTGTGTTGTGCAGGTGTGAGGGCATATATGAACCAGACATGTTATGAAATATTAAACTAAAATCCACGTTTTGTTTCGCATTTGCAAGGACCAGTTGTTTTAAGTTTTATTTCTTTTTCTATTTACTTTCAGGCTGATACAGAAGTGCAATCTGTTCTTTTTTTTTACTTGAGATGTTTTTTCTTTTTGTAATTTTGCTGTACCACATGGGGTAGGGAAGGGAAGGGCGCAAGGCAGGGTACAACCCTGGATGGCATCTCAAACTGTCACAGGGCTCAAACATCCAATAATAACAATACTTGCAATTTGGAACATGCAACCTACACACATACTGTACAGACCAAACCTGGAGGCACGAGGTGACAGCGCTCACCACTGCACCAATGTAACACTCTTTGTTTTATATATATATATAGAATATGATCCAAACATTTATGAATGATTTGAGTCATTCAAATCAAAAGTGAAACTCATATATTATATAGATTCATTGCACACAGACTTGTACAGCATATTTAATTAGTGTTTATTTTATTAATGTTTATTATATTATGAATGCTGAATATTGAACCTTTGCATTCACTCTCTCACTCATCGTGTACACCGCTTTATCCTGTATACATGGTCATATGGGAGACCGGCACAAGGCGGGTACACCCTGGACGGGTGCCAATCCTTCGCAGGGCACACACAATCACACAATTACACACTCATTCACACACTATGGGCAATTTGGGAACAGAGGTGTGAACTGAATCCGGACCTTGGAGGTGCAAGGCGACAGTACAAACCACTAAGCCACAGCGCCACCTGAACTTATTTACAATATTACATTTTTCTAAGATAAAGCTTCTTTATCTTAGCTTCTGTAAGCCATAATCATCAAAATTAAAAGAAGTGTGTAATGAATCTATATAACATATTCACTTTTTGAATTAAATTACTGAAATAAATAAACCTTTCTATGATATTCCAAATTATTGAAATGCACCTGTGTGTGTGTGTGTGTGTGTGTGTGTGTGTGTGTGTGTGTGTGTGTGTGTGTGTGTGTGTGTGTGTGTGTGTGTGTGTGTGTGTGTGTGTGTGTGTCTGTGTGTGTGTGTGTGTGTGTGTGTGTGTGTGTATATACAGTACAGACCAAAAGTTTGGACACACCTTCTCATTCAAAGAGGTTGAATTTGTATTATGGCAAGAAAAAAGCAGCTAAGTGAAGAAAAAAACGAGTGGCCATCATTACTTTAAGAAATGAAGGTCAGTCAGTCCGAAAAATTGGGAAAACTTTGAAAGTGTCCCCAAGTGCAGTCACAAAAACCATCAAGCGCTACAAAGAAACTGGCTCACATGCGGACCGCCCCAGGCAAGGAAGACCAAGAGTCACTTCTGCTGCGGGGAGGATAAGTTCATCCGAGTCACCAGCCTCAGAAATCGCAGGTTAACAGCAGCTCAGATCAGAGAGCAGGTCAATGCCACACAGAGTTCTAGCAGCAGACACGTCTCTAGAACAACTGTTAAGAGGAGACTGTGTGAATCAGGCCTTCATGGTAGAATATCTGCTAGGAAACCACTGCTAAGGACAGGCAACAAGCAGAAGAGACTCGTTTGGGCTAAAGAACACAATAAAGAACACAATAAAGAAAACTCTTTGAATGAGAAGGTGTGTCCAAACTTTTGGTCTGTACTATATATATATATAAACATATATAAAATATCACCTGCTTCTCAGAAAGCATTTTAAATCTACACATCATTTCATTTTTAAATCACGTCATATTAGAAGGATTTCTGTATCATTGAACAAAAACAGTTTTGCTTTATGTGATTTCAACTGATTTCTGAAGTTCTGACTTGTCTCTTGTTATTGGAAGCAGTGAGTCATGTGGGTATTTTACATGTTAGACAAAAACCTTTAAAAATTTATGCTGTTTCATTCAGTCTAGGTGTGGGTGATGGAAAAAAAGAAAAAACATCCCTCGTCCTCTCTTGGCTTACATCGTTTCTCCTGAGAAATGACTAAGAAATGTTTTGCTGGTTCTCCCACACAGCTGTCTCTTGACCTGTACTACACCGAGGATGAAATCTATGAGCTGTCCTACGCGAGGGAGCCGAGGAACCACAGAGCGCCTGTGAGTGCGGCGAACTGAGTGTGTGTGGGGTGCAGATTTATTAGAAATGACAGTGTTTGGAGGGTTTAATGATGGACATTATTCAGATACTCGTACTCTGTTTAAGTATGGAGTTCTGTGCAAGAGCAGAATGCAAAATACAAAAATACAACGCAAGTGGTGACACGACACTTAAATCCTATTGTAAGCTTTTAGTCGTCTCATTGTCACTATTTTTGTGAAAAGCCCAGTGCAGTGCCAATGATGACACAATGAGCCAATAAAAAAAAAAAAAAATTTTTTAAATGTTCTTTTATATACCATATATGGATGAAAGCTTCTCATGGAAACACGAGACAATGCCACCTAAAGCACCTTCAAACAGTGTTTACATTTCAGTGTGGCACGTGTGTTACCATGCAGTGATGAAAATGAAATGCAGTGCAATAGATAACTAGTATCACTTTTGCAACCGAGCAGGAAGGTTGGTCGACCCGTTGCAATGACGTCGACTCTCAGGACAACCCTGTTAAAAAGGACTTTAATAAAATGGCTTTGAGGTAATGTTGAATAAAGGACTGAAACGCAACGTTACCCCAAAATGATGCAATTGTAAATTTATTCTACCCTTCAATACCATCAAAGCAACTTGTTTCGTTGGTTTTGTGTTTTATTATTGCACATTTTTATTTTATTTGCATGGTTAATTTAAAAGTCGACTCGTAGATTAACAGTGTCAGAAAGTGCTACCAGGGATAAAGCTAAAGGGATTATTTCCTGATAACATTAATAACAACATGGCACGTGCTACCAGTATGTTAGGAAATGTTTCCTCAGATAAAACTATAGTTTTTGTAGTGCTACGACCATTCAACACTATAGATAGATATTGAGAAAGTAGCACTGACTGATACTCTCTCACTTGGGCCCTGGATGGTTTATCATTCACACACTACGGGTAATTCGAGAACGCCAGTTAGCTTAATCATGATGTCTTTGGACCGTTGGAGGAAACCCACCAAGCACGGCGAGACCATGCAAACTCCAGTGCTAACAACTAAGCCACCGTGCCGCCGACTGACTGATAACTATAAATATTTGCTACTGGCAGGAAATTATAGTAGTACAGGAAAAAAAAAAGACTCAACAGCTCATATCTCATCATATCTCTTAGTGTTCAGAATCATCCTTGTGAGGTGCATCTTAGCTCCCAAACTACTGTACTGTAATATGGTCTTTGTATAGCATCCAAACTGCATCGTGTCCGCTGTGATAGAATAGATCTCAAACATTAAGTGGATTTTTTTTTTTTGTTGGCTTTTTTTAAATATTTTTGCCAAATAGCTGTTGTCTGGTATTTTTGTTATGCTTGTTGTTATGTACATGCACTTATGAGCATGAGCAGCATGTTCCCTAGTGGTCCAGTGCTAAATGTGCAGAGCTTTCATCTCAGTGTCTGGATTTAGTATTAATATTGTTTTAAAGTCATTTTTTGCAACATTTCGTTAGGGCCATTCGTTCAACATTATCTCATCGTCATGTAGTCAAGGTTGTTCTGACGTCAAACTCATTCTACTGTATCTTTCAAAAACAACCCAATACCAACTTTGTTGCACTTTCCATAACATTGCCAAATTCACATCACCACAATGCGTTGACAACCAAAAATTCCTGCTAGGAAGACAAGTTAGTTTTAATTTCTGAAAAACTCAATTCACTGCTGCGTTTTTACTAAACAGATAACCAAAGGGCTTTTCAGAGAGATCCAGTTTCTGCATGTGATGTATGAAAAAAAAATTCTTTTGTGTATTGTATTTCTCTTTTTTCCACTGATTTTTACTGTGCCATGTAATTTTTCCCCCTTTTTTTTTCTTTGTTGCTTTGCATCAGCCAGCGACTCCTTACAGACCCCCCGTGGTGGTCGACTGGGCTTCAGGTGTGGCTCCCAAACCAGATCCCAAAACCATCAGCAAACATGTGCAGAGAATGGTCGATGTAAGTGTTGCATGAGGCATAAACACTGATTTTTCTCTGCTTTCAAGAATAATGTATTAGATTTCATGTGCTGTGAAAAAGTATTTGCCCCCCCCCCCCCCCCTTTTCCTGAATTATTTATTTATTTATTTTTGTGCATACATGTAATTCATTTGGTAAGTAATTTCGGTAGGCCCGGCCACTCCTGGCAAGGTTCACCACTGTTCCAAGTTTTCTCACTATTGTATTGCTAGAGTCCCACAGCCTTAGAAATGGCTTTGTAACTCTTTCCAGACTGATACATGTCAATTGCTTTGTTTCTAAAAGCAATGTGTTGCTTTTTTTTTTTTTTTTAAGATCTTTTAGCGTACATCACTTTTTCAGCAGGTCAGGCATTAATCAGCCCTGGGTGTGGCAAGTGAAATTCAACTCAGCTTTCCAAAAATTACAGTTCAATCATGATTTAGCAAGGGGGCAATTATTTTTGCACATAGGGTTAGGCAGGTTGTGGGCAGCTTTTTTCCCTTAATAAATGAAATCATCATTTAAAAAACTTATATTTACTTATATTTACTTGGGTTATATTTGTGTAATATTAAAATTTGTTTTGATGGATGAAGTGAAAAGTGCAAATTTAAGTGTATATTGTATATATAGAGACAGTATATAGACTGAACCACATTCTTTTTGCTTTCACCTCTGTTTTCTGGCAGTCTGTATTTATGAATTATGATCATGATGAAAGAGGATTCATCTCCCAGGAGGACTTTGAAAAAATTGCTGCCAGCTTTCCTTTCTCATTCTGTGTTACAGACAAGGACAAGTGAGTACGAAATACAAATAAAGATTGCAGCAAGAAATGGTTGTATATGCACGATAGAATTTCTAACTCGATGGTCCCATCGGATCACATGTGGACACATGACCTTATATGTGTTGTTTCATTGACAAGTCCTGTAAAATGTATTACTCCTTGCTGCGCAATGCAGAGACGGATTCATCAGCAGGGACGAGATCACGGCGTATTTCATGCGGGCCAGCGTCATCTGTTCCAAACTTGGCCTAGGCTTCTCGCACAACTTCCAGGAAGCCACATACATGAGACCTACCTTCTGTGACAACTGCTCAGGATTTGTAAGTCACATTGACAGACATGATCACGCTGCTGTGTGGGTTGCGTCAGACTGAAATGCCTTTTTTAAAATCCTGTTGCAGTTGTGGGGCGTCATTAAACAAGGCTACAGATGCAGAGGTGAACATTCATTCTTTCACTATTTTTTCCCCTACTTAATGATGTTTTGTGCACACTACATGGCCAAAAGGTTTGTGGATACCTGACCATCACACCTGATTGTATTTCTTCCTCTAAAAGTTGCCACAATGTTGGAAGCATACGACTGTATATATGCTGTAGGCCTTATTTTCCTTTTTATTGGAACTAAAGAAGCCCAAACCAGTTCCAGCATGATAATTCGAGCACCTTGAAGGCATGGCTGCCAAGACTGAAATGGAAGAACTCAAATGGGCATTACCTTGTCAATAGGTGTTTTGGATGGAATGCTGACTGGTACTTCCTTGCCCCAGATCAATGCCACTAATTAAAATAAATTAAATTACATTTTATTTGTATAGCGCTTTTATACAATTGTGCCATATATACTAATGGTGGCTCAGTGTGTTAAAGTTCTGAGTTACTGATGTTGGGCCCTTGAGTAAGGCCCTTAACCCTGTCTGCTCTGTATAATGGTTGACGTTGCGCTCAGACCCCAGCCTCCGGAACAAAAAGCTGGGGTATTTGAAGAATAAAGAATTTCATGAATAAAGGCAATACTTAACAGGCTTGTGGCTTAATGAGCACAAATCCAAAAAAGCAACACTCCAAAATCTAGCCTTTCATGATGATTAGAGGGTAATTATACATATCAGCAAAGTGGGTGTCCACAAACTTTTGGTCGTGTATGGCGGGAACACTATACTGCCCATCTTGTGATTCCACAGACTGTGGAATGAACTGCCATAAATCCTGCAAGGAGCAGGTAGCATTCGAGTGTAAAAAGAATGCCAAACCAAGCAGCAGCGCAGACTGGAGTCCACCATCTAATACTCCAGATACCTCAACACGTGGTCATGATGGTGAGATAAAGTGTAAAGCAATAAAACATTTGAATTCTTAGAATAAAAAATAAGAATCAACAATTTACCCAATGGTTTAAATGATTGATAATGATGGTCAGTTTTAGATTGAACCAGACTATAAAAACTGTTGAAGCATTTTGAGAAAGTTTTGGATTTCAGCTGAATTTACATGTAATACTCCACTATTGGTTTTTTTTTTTTTTTTTTTTTTTTGATGGTCAGATGAAACTCGGTTCGTATATCCACCCACTGCTATAACTGACAACTCCGAGCGCCATAAACAGTTCAGCCCGGGCACGGGACCAAGAACCATTATGGTGCACAGAAGTACTCAGACAGACGGACCTTCATCATCCAGCCACGTGCAGTCATCTCTTCTGAGTCCAAGCGGTCTGTCTCGCACACCATGCCCGAGTCCTGTTCCTCAGCGCAAACGAGTGTGCGCTAACAAGACTCCCAACACACTCCACCCTGCTGAGGAGAACAAGCCCACCTATGAAGCTCTGGAGAAGGTTGCTGGTGCTTCAGTATGATTTATATACATATATTTAATCTTTCTGTTCATTTTTTTTTTTACTACTTAAAAAAACATAACATCATCTCAGTTTTGGTGTAGGGTTCTAGGTTCGCATTCCTGTGCATGTGTGTGCATGGTGTCCAATTCAGGGTGTACCCTCACGTACTGTACCACCCACTTTCACTATGACCCTGATGGGATAAAGTGATGTGTATGAAAGTGTATGCATGAAAGAGATATTACTAATACTAACAGTACTGATACTGGATGCTTAAGGATCCTTTCAGTTGCAGGTGTTAGAGCATTCAATGTGACAGAATGTGTGATGTCTAGTTTAGTGCATCTAGAAGTGCATCCATCTTATGAACCCTGGGTGTGCGGTAGGAATACATCTTGGGTGGGACAGCAATTTATTGCAGTGCTCCTGTTCACACTTGGGTCCAGTTTAATAAACTGAGATAAACAGTAACCTAAACTCAACCAATCATGTGGCCGCAGAATGATGTAAGAAATCATGCAGTTCCAGGTCAAGAGCTCAGGTCATCAGGAGGTGGCTTGTCTCTTTGCACCTCCAGGGTCTGTGTGCATTTGCATGAGCTTGTTGGGTTTCCTCCCACAGTCCAAAGACATACAGATTAAGATAATTGGCATTCCCAAAATTCCCACCCTTCTAGGGTGTACCCCACATCGTGCCCGTCACCTGGGATAGGCTCCAGGCTTCCCGCCACCTTGTATACAGGATAACCCGGGGTAGACAATGAGCGAGTGATCAATCATCAGAATCATACTAAGTGTAAACTCTTTGACTCTTAGCACATATTTGGTGGTGCCAGATGGATTGGTATGAGGGTTTCTGCTGGTCTGGGAATTTCACACAGAATGGTGGCAAAAAAAAAAAAAAAAAAATCCTGTGAGAGGATGATCTGCAGACTGAAACACTGAATGTCGATGAGACAAACCAGAAGAGACTGACTAGATTATTTCAGTGTGTGTGTATATGTGTGTGTATGTATGTAATACAGTATACGGTGTACAGTACATATACAGACTTTGTATATGGTATATATTTGTACAGTGTGAAACTGTATGGAATAACTGTGCCTGTCCGGTGTGTGTGCGTGTTTAGGAGAATCATTCTCTACAGAAGAACAACGAGAGGCTCCAGCGCAAGCTAAAAGAAGCAGAACGTGAGGTGGAGATCCTTAAAACGCTCTTGAAGCGGCATACTCTCCATCCAGTGGAGGACGACTCCTCGTCTTCCTCTTGATCTTGTAAACCCTTTGTTTGTATGAACTCAAAACCCAGGACAGCCCTTGACTTTCAGAATAGTGATCCTCTTCCCCCTTATATATTTATATTGTCCCTAAATCACCTGAACTCGTGTTCACTAACTCGCTCGACACATTCAGACACAAAGCAGATTCCTCTGCACATCTGCATCTATTGAATTATCTGTTATTAATAATTATATGAACAGTAATTTCATTAGTTTTTTTTATGTATTTCGGAGCAGCTTTGAGATTCTGGCTGTACACCAGCACTGCAGCTACACTTTTAATTCACAGTATAATAAGTGATATCTGTGTAGAGAAGCTGATATGTAACAGCTGGCAGAATAGTAACACATCTTAGGTATGTGTAATAATGTCTTGCTTAGTTTAGTTGCACCTACAATTTTTTTTTAATGATTAATAGTTACTTTATTTAACTGTGATGTTGCTGGTGTTAGTAGCCTTAACAAGATGGAATAGTGAAAACCATTAAAATGATATTTCTCTTGAAAAACAGATTAAGTTACTAAACTTCAGACAAAAACAATGTCTTGCATAATTATTCTCCTCTTCAACATTGTCTGTTAAATCAGAGAGAAATATATGGATTTAATTGGAGCCCGGTGTTGTTTACTAGTTGTCCTGGGAACATTTTCTCCCATCTGAACTGTGCATCTCTCCAGCACAACTCACAATTTGAGCTCTGGGATGTGCCTGTGCCATCATGGAAAGAAAAAAAAAATCAATTGATGTAATAACCCGGTCAGTTACTACATTCAGGTCGTCAGGTGACTTCATTTTATTGCCAAATAAAGTTGCTGAGTCTAGACCTGACCAACTGAAGCATTCCCAATCATAACACTGCCCCAGAGGCTTGTACGGTAAGCATTAGGCATGATGGATCACTCTGGAACAGGGCCTTTTTCCAACGCTCTACAGGCCATTCTTTATGTTCTTTAGCAAATTGAAGCTTTTTTTTCTGATTAGCCTCACTGATAATTGATTTTCTTAAGGCTGCACAGCTGTTTAGTCCCAATCCCAAAAGTTCTCTTTGCACTGTGAGTGAAGAAATACGCTAACTTTCACTGTTAACAATAGAACTCGTGGCTATGCTTGTGTTTTATTTGATTTCACCAAACGCTTAAGGGATCACCAATCCTGATCACTCAACTTTTTTTTTTTTTTTTTTTTTGACCCAACCACATTTACTCAATGATGCTTCACCACCATCCTTCCTGGTTTAAATGCATCAGTTAAGGTTAAATAAATGTATTTCCAAATGAACCAAATTAATCACTGCAGTGATGATCCATTACCCTTACCAATTTGCTTAGTTTATTACATGTGGTGGCTTTTTTTTTTTTTTTTTTTTGTGGATTAAATTACTGGAATACTACACGGAGCTAAGCACATGACAGGCAGAATCAGGTTTGTGCAAAATAATATGACGGGAATATACAAAGTTAACCTTTAACCGCGAACCATCTGTCATCAATGTAAACAGAAGTTTTGGGGAGAGGCCTGCACATCATTTCAAAAACTCAAAAGCTGCTACTAGTCACTGAGTCATTAGCAAGGAAGCCAGCAATATAATGAGCATTAGTTATTTACTCGGTGAGCTGAACAAGTTTTTTAATGGAATTTTTGAAATACATAAATATGAATTTTATAGTTGCTATATACTGTATAAGCCACTATAAACCACAGATCTGCATAACATTATTTCATTACACCAGAGCACCTATTAGAGGGTGCCTATTATGTTAAGCAATAAGTGAACATCCAGTTTTCAAAGTTTTGTTGAAGCACGGAAAATGGATAGAAATGGATCTGAGGGACTCTGATAAGCTAGACTAGGGCCAGAACATCTCTAAAACAGGGGGCCTTATGGGGTGCTCCCAGTATGTATATAGTACCTACAAAAAGGAAGGACAGTCTGTAAACAATGACAGGCTCATTTATACCTGTTGGGAATGAAAGTTATTTACTGTAGGACAAGGTGTGCATAAGTTAAATCTGGCCATGTCCGAAAGGTGTCAGAACACACAGTGCATCGCATCTTGATGCAAATGGGGTTGTGTAGTCGCAGACAGGCCAGCATGGCCATGACCACGCTGACCTCTGTCCATTGCCTAAAGCACCTACACTGAGCACATGAGCATCAGAACTGGACAACTGTAATGATAGATGGTGGCCTGGTATAATGACTCACATTATCTTTAATATGTGTATGGCCAACAACTTGTGCATCATAAGCAGCACCAGAATGCACTATGGGAAGAAGGCAAGCTTGCAGAGACAGTGTGATGGTCTGGGTAATGTTCTTTTGGGAATCTTTACTGGATGTCACTTTGAGATGAGATGTACCACCTATATAAACATTGTCACATTGTAAGACCCCTTTCAACAGGATATTTCACTCTGCAAGAGTTTTCATGTTCCTTCATTTGCCTCCAAATTCCATAGATACCAATATAATCAGACTTCCTGAAGTTATTCCATATGAACTAAGTGCAAAAGTTCATTCATTTCAGTAATGCAACTTAAGAGATGAAACTAATATATGAGATAGACTAGTTACATGCAAAGCAAGATAGTTCAAGCCGTGATTTGTCATACTGTAATTAAGATGATTATGGCGTACAGCTCATGAAAACCACAAAATCACAATTTCAGTAAATTAGAATATTACATGCAATCAATAAAACAAGGACTGTACATATAACAATATCGGACCTCTGAAAAGTATAAGTATGCATATGTACTCAGTACTTGGTTTGGGCCCCTTTTGCAGCAATTACTGCCTCAGTGCGGCGTGGCATAGAAGCTGTCAGCCTGTGGCACTGCTGAGGTGTTATGGAAGACCAGGATGCTTCAATAGCGGCCTTCAGCTCTTCTGCATTGTTCTCTCATCTTTCTCTTGACAATGCCCCATAGATTCTCTATGGGGTTCAGGTCAGGAAAGTTTGCTGGCCAATCAAGCACAGTAACCACGGTCATTGAAGCCCATGTCCCATGTGTATGTGGTGGCTCTTGATGAACTGACTCCAGCCTCAGTCCACTTCTTGTGAAAGTGCCCAACACATTTTCCTGACAATCCTCTCCAGGCTGCAGTCATCCCTGCTGCTTGTGCACCTTTTTCTTCCACATAACTTTCTATTAATGTGCTTTGATACAGCACTTTGGGAACATCCAACTTCTTTTGCAATTACCTTTTGAGGCTTTCCCTCCTTATGGAGGACGTCAATGATGGTTTTCTGCACAACTGTCAGGTCAGCAGTCTTTCCCATGATTGTGCTTCCTACTGAACCAGACTGAGAGACCATTTAAAGGCTCAAAAAACCCCATGCTGGTTTTATGGCTTAATTAGCCAATTAGAGTGGGACAGTTTGAGCCTAGAATATCAAACTTTTTCACAATATTCAAATTTTCTGGAGATGGTGGATTTGGGGTTTTCATGAACTGTAAGCCATAATCATTTCAATTATGACAAATCACAGCTTGAACTATCTTGCTTTGCATGTAATGAGTCTCTCATATATTAGTTTCACCTTTTAAGTTGCATTACTGAAATAAATAAACTTTTGCACGATATTCAAATTTTTCAGGTTCACCTGTATATTCTATATTTGTAAAGCCACTCTCTGATTAAAAGTAATTTGCATATGCTGAAGATTGCTAATCCTGCACAGGGCAGAAATCTCTAAGCTTCAATGAACAGAATGTTGTTATATGAACTAGCAAATAACACTTGACATACTTATGAATGGCATAAAAGCACTTCAAATTTTCTAGAGCCCACATTTCTGGGTAGAACAGGCAGAAACGGTATTACATCCACACACCTCTAATCCATTCTTTAATTCCTTTTGTCACAATAAAAATAACAACTAACAAAGACTTCATTTGGATTATATTATGTACAGATGCAGACAAAATAATCAGTTCAACTCCTTCACCTCAAAATTGGCTCTTGTTCCAACCCTAGGAATGCAGAAAAAAAAAAGACACAGGCCTATTGCTCATTGACTTTTCTGAGGTACAGAAGTGACTACAAACTTTTTAGCAGAAAGTATTAGACAGATCATTTGCTTAAGTTCATCATGATGTTCGTTCATCAATCATTACCCCCTCAGCAGGAGCATTAGTTGTTCAAAAAGTGCACAAGATCCACTGCATGGAAGATCAGCAAAATGCACACCGTTCCATAAAATGTCTGGATACGTTGAAATGTCTGATGAAACGTTTCTTGTTCCAGAGAATCGTTCCTCGTGCTCTTGTTGAGTGTGCGGTTATGGTCCCTGAGGGGATTTCTTGAGTGTGTAGGTTATTGTACGTGCTTGTTTGCACATCAGTCCACGTCATTGTGTAAGCCGTTGTGTACACGTCTCCGCCTTCCACTGTGCATCACTTGGTAACCTTCATGTCATTAGACGATTAACATTACAGGTCTATGCCAGTCCAACTAGATGTGCAGTAGACAAAGCAAATTAAATTCTTGCATAAACATAAATAAATGTCCTCAAAAAAGAGAAAGAGGGGGAAAAAAAATGCATTAAAATTTACATCACAGCATTATGCCTAATTCACCAACTGCATTTGTAACCGGACTCTCCTTAAATCATATTAGAACAGCAGTGTGGGAACAGGGTTCAGATATGTGAGGAATAAACAATAAACGGCACTCACAGTCTTCTGGCCTGCACGTAGGTGGAGTGTTAGTCACATCAAGTGGAAATCTATGTGCCATAATGTTAGGTGCAGTTTTTTTTTTTGGAAATAAACACGTACCCTGGAGTGTCAACCTCTTCACCATGCTGGACGTAATGATGGTTTAACTCAGCATTTTTAGACTTTTGACAATACAACACAATTATGTATAGAATATAAAAGGTGGATTTCCTCCAGTTCATGCTGGCATCTCTGGGTGACCCGTACAGCCGCAAAGCTGATCCCAACAGATGAATGATCACACACGGGCTGTTTCTATTAGATGACCATGAAAACACAGAAAATTTTTCAATATACCCTTTTCATATCCAAACAGCTTTTTAAAGCACTCCTTGTGTGGACTACAATCTAAAAAAATAATTAGAATAATAAATAACATGGATTTTCTTTTCTGCATGATCATTAAAAAGGCTCAATCATACAAATCTTTATTAATGTGTCATCATGCGATGCCATCACAAAGCATTGTGTTACATGCTTTTCTACCACAGTGATTTTGAAATCTTAAAAAATCTGAATTTGTGTATTCGTTTTCTTTACCAGCAGTTTGACAATAGTTTCCAGCCACTGGAACAAGTTTTGATTAACATACTGGTTTTCAAATGGTATCGTTTCTGTAGAAACAGGAACCTGTATGGTGGACACTTTATGTAATAGTAAACATTTTAATTGAAACAGAAAATTAAAAGTTTTTTTTTCAGTCCTGTTTTTTTTTTTTTTTGTCTTATTAGCTTTAAGAGAGAGGGAGAGAAAAGGAGGCTGGTGTTATTATTTAGCAATTCTAGCTGCTAAATGATAACAGGACCTAATCTGTTTCATGGATGGTCCATGACAGGTAATCCAACTACAGTTAAACCTTGGATTGCGAGCATAATTGGTTCCGGCAGCATGCATGTATATCAAAGCACTCGTACATCAAAAAATTTCCCCATAAGAAATAATGGAAACTCAGACGATTTGTTCCACAAACTAAAAATATTCATATAAAAAGAATTAAAATTATTAAAATAAAAAAATGTAAGTAAAAATTGAAAACAAATTAACCTGCGCTTTACCTTCATAAGGGGAGAGAAGGAAGGAGGAGGCTACTGTGTAGAACGACTTTCGCACACAAACACACGGAAACAATGCTGTCAGGAAACTTCTTTAACAAGGAACCTCTCTAATGACACTCACGCAGAAACATACACACACTAACGAAATCACTGCTCTGACAGAGCGAGACTCTAAAAACTGGATCTTTAACAAGGAACCTCTCCAATTTCACTTGCTTTTGCTTTAGCACGGACAAACGTGGTAGCAATGTTATAGTGAACAGTACACGTGCGCACAGATGTTGACTATGCAAGTGACACGCACTGATACTGAGCACGGGAGACGATTACCCACAATACCGCAGCACACGCGAGAGAAGAACCTTTGGTTCGGTTGTGATCACTTGAAGCTCGGCAGAAAAAGCATATACATACTCTACTCAAATGTCAAGACCTTTTATCATGTTTATCAAGTTAAAATTTATTTAAAATTTTTGCTCGTTTTGCAATACACTTGCAGACCAAGTTACTCGCAATCCAAAGTTTCACTGTATATCTTGATCAAAAGTGCCATTTGTTATTAAATTTAACAAAAGATTAGTCAAATCCTTGGCAAAACATTGTAATACAAAAGAAACAACTCTATGCAATGTGCTATTATGACAAAAATAATCCATATTGCCTTTTATTCCCTACTTTGTTGTGATTTTGATTGCAATGTTTAGAAAAAGAATCCAAACTAACAGGTAATGAATCATCTTTGATAATCTTTAAAAGAAACCCGTAGCTGAAGGACTTACAAACAAACCTGTCACTTCTTTTCATTAGTGGTTGATCAATGAAGGGGGACGGTTTTTGGACAAGTCTCCAGTTTGCTTCTCAGACTCACACCCAAGCAGTGTGTCATTAGCTTAACCTTTGCTTCATTCTTTTCCAAATGCATAATAAAGCCTGACTATACAGTGTACAGCACCTGCATGGAAGGAGCAGTCCTACATTTGAAAGAAAATGCCTGAGCAGGTACTGAGGCTCGAATACAAGAGAGGGTAAAAGAGCCTGTAAAGAATGTGTCCATTAAGAAAATTGAAATCAGTAGAAATAAAATATTTCTGTAAGTAGATATCGAAACTGCAGTTTTAAAAGATCCACATTTGCAGGATTCTATAGTGGTGTGTTTTAAATATGGCTGTCAGGATCATCTTCCCCTGAGAGACTGGGTAAAACACAGCGTAATCCTGTTCACTATTCATGTTGCTTCAGAATAGAAATTTTGTGCACCAGGGACGTAGAAAGAAAGTTACACAATTTCACAATATTCTCTCTCTGCTGTTATGTCACGTTCACACATTTGGGGGGGGGAAACGAAAGAATGCAGTGACACGAAGGTATATCGAGCACAATAATGGTGAAAACACTAGCTAGAGCAAGGTCACATTCAGAGCTCTGTAGTAAAGCTAGCGGGACGGCTTTGTGCTTTTACATACAACAGGAACGTCTTCGTTTTCTTCAAACGTGTGAACATGACATCTCAAAGACCACACTGTATGCTTATGTCATAACAAAATCACACAATGGCTGTAAAGAATCCTGAATAAAACCGAGTAGTTTTCATATTAAGTACTGTCCTTGAGGTTTTAACCAAGTGACACTGTAAAGCTAGAACGGGAATCTCTCCTAGATCTCCTGCAGTACGGAGAGTGGATGAAGAGTCTCATACGGCTCTGATCGCAGTCTCAAATTCAGGCTGCAGACCAACACGAGGAGAGCAGCGGCAGTCCGAGAAGTAAAAAAAAAAGAAAGAAAGAAAGAAAGAAAGAAAGAAAAAAAACGAAGGGGGAAAAAAATCAATACTTGTCTATGAGTGCGAGTCTGGTGTTTGTCTGGCTGCACAGAGGCTTCCTCGGCTTCATTGCCTCAGACGTTCAGAAGACTGAAGAGGTGGATTGAGACTCTGGAACTCATTTTTATTTCCAAGAGTAGCTCATCTCTCCCCTTCCTCCTTCACTACAGCTCTTCTCTCTGCTGTGGAAAGAAAAGAACAGATGAGCAGCGATATCAATAGCATGACCCATAATTCAGATATGCAGAATAATATACGGACAACTGGGGAAAAATTTTAATCAGGCTGTTCACATTTCCGTGTAATAGCACAGGAACTTCTTGAAATGGTACTGCAAATGTTCAAACTGATCATCTCTGACTATGCTAAATACAAGAACGTCCATGAATTCGTCAGAATAGATGATACATGCGGAGATGATTTTCTATTTTAGTGCAACGATTATTCTGGCATGATTCTGATTTCAGATGACCCTAACTCAGAGTGGTGTTGTGCAGATCTCCGTGATTTGCAATTTAATTGATATTTTGGTGGTCAACTTTCAATTTAGAATTTAGTTTTCTACATTCTACTATTGTATAATATTGGAGATTTCAAAACACATAGCATTACATAATTAAGTGGCAACAACAGTCAGATTTTATTTTAAGACATGAAGGTCAGCTGATCTGGAATAGTTCTTGCAAGAACAGCATTATCAAGTGCATTTGCAAAACCTATCAAGCACCATAATGAAACTGGCTCTCATGAAGACCATCCCAGGAAAGCAAGAAAAAAAAAAAGAAAAAAAAAACTCACCTTCGCTGTGAATGACAAGTTAATTAAGATGATCAAAAATCACCAATCAACAGCACCTCAGATTAGAGATTATTGCATATTTTGGATGTCATTGCTTTACAATGTAGAGCAAAATAGAAAATCAGAAAAGACTGTAAAATTAGAAGGTGTATCCAAACTTTTGGTAGTTTATAATGAATAAACAAGAAAAATCCTGAGTTTGCCAAAGGCTTCTGGTAAAGGTCAGTCACAAACTGCTGATTTCGGTAAACGTAGATGGTTCTTGGACATATTTATGAACAAAATGTATCAGATACTATGGCAAAAAATTTTGGCTTGTGTGACTAAGATGTGTAAGTCTCAATTTAATTCTTGACAGATTTGCCTATATGGTAAACATTGACAAAAAATAAGATGGAGTTGTTCTTGGACATTCTAGGTGTGAAAAAAAAAAAACTGTTCTAGCACTTTCTCTTGTTCCAAGATGCACCCACACCTTTAAGCAACTTTTTTTTTCACACTATTAAAACCATCCAGCTATCCTTACCTTTCCACAGCCAAGATCTTCCATATTTAACCGGTGATTCAAATAATCTCTTCTTCACAACAGCTCCTTAATCTCCATAGAAGCATGAGAGACGGCACATCTGCTACTCCTCTCCTTAAAAGTTGTCCAACTCCATTTTGGCGCAGTCACAGTACACACGACTAAGTACCCAGTTGACTTATTGAGGAGATCTCGGTTGCATCCCTTGGCAATTCCAGTGACATGAAACGCTACCAGTTTTTTTTTTTTTTCTTTTTCCATAGTTTGTGTCTTCTCTTCACTGACTTGTACTCCTTAACAGGGGCAAGGTCTCCTTTAAAGTTTTTTTTGTGTTTAGTCTCAAAAAATGTTTCCAGAAATAAATCTGCAAGTAATCTCTGTCCATTACAGCTTTTATAATATACCATAATTTCCCCTCAAGGGGGGAAAGTACAATAGAAAAGTTTGTTAAAATAATAATAATTCAAAAACAAACAAACAAACAAAAAAACAGTCTGTTCCTATTTGCTCTTAATGTATAAATAATAATATTAATAATAATATCCACAACTCATTAAAGGAAGATAAAACTTTCATACATCATCTTCTGATACAATGACTTGTGCTTCCAATAAAAGGGAGAAGGGAGGAAAAAAACAAACAAACAAACAAACAAAAACCTTTGAAAAGAAGCAGCAGAATTTTTGCAGGGGGGTGCGCTGTGTTAGAAAGGAACAGCACGTCTTTTAAACTGTTCTCTATCTTCCCTTTGGAGAGGCCTCGCTGCTGTTAAACAGCGGCTCTTCGAGCTCATCCTCCTCAAAGCCATGAAATGTAGAAGTGTCGCTCTCAGAGCTGGCACCAAATAGCTCCTCCGCTCCAGTGAAAGGCTTGTCCTCTTTTCCTTCATCGACTCCACCTGACCAAAACATATCACAATGTTGCTTTCTAACTGCTTATAGAACTTTCTTCTTTTTGTTACGATCATCTCATTGTTTTTTATATTGTTTTTCACACATTTCAGTTAATTATCCTAGCTGCACAGTGGTGAAGACATTTTAAACAGCATAAACACAAGCAAACCGGTTGGAGCATGTTCATTAAAAATAAGATCTACACAAACTGAAATAAAGCTTAAATGATATCGGAGTTGATCTGTACAGATGGATTCACATAGTTTGGCACAATCTAAGGTTTAGATATAATTGCAAAGTTTAACCGTAATAGTGCAAAATCTTTTTTACTGCCGCTCTATGACTTTTTGCATGTGCACAAATTTTATTATCGCTTTTTGTCATGGTTGCCAAATCATACCGACAAAATCCACCTAGAGGATGGTTTG
This sequence comes from Clarias macrocephalus, assembly GCA_011419295.1. Classification (NCBI taxonomy): domain Eukaryota; kingdom Metazoa; phylum Chordata; class Actinopteri; order Siluriformes; family Clariidae; genus Clarias; species Clarias macrocephalus. The sequence goes on along the minus strand of JAAGKR010004501.1, from coordinate 26,299 downwards.
AAACCCTGCTCTCACTTCGATAAAAACCAGGCCAAATAACAACTGTACTAGCACGCATAATTTAACCCAAATATATACACTGATCAGCCATAATATTACATTATTATTAACATAATAGATTATCATAAATACGAGGGGTATTTAAGTGAAACTAGGACATTTAATTGTGCAGAATAACAGAACATAGGAATGAGAGAAAAAAAAAAAACTATATTTCTCTATATAATCCTCTGCTACACTAATACATCTATCCCAGTGTTTGTCTAGTGCTTTTGTATACCATGAAGCAAAGAAAGTTCTCTCAGTACGTCGAGCCATGATCAGACTGCCAGATTCACGTCCTTTGATGGCCCAAACATGTGGAAATGTCTTGGAACAAGGTCAAGACGGTACAGGGGATGGTGCAATAACTCACAGTCAAGTTCATTTAATGTTAATGTGTGTACAGTTCTCGCAGACAGATGAGCCTCTTCTGCAAGATGGTGACAAATTAACTTTCAAGTTTCAAAAATCAGGCCTTCCACTCGCTGAATGTTCACAATTACTTGAATGTTTAACTGTAGCTACGACTCTCATCATAGTATTATGCTCCTTTAAATTTCATTTTTACACTTTAATTCATGAGAAATTTCATACATTTCCCGGTTTGACTTGAACAGCCCTCATAATTTATTTAAAAAATGACAAGCATTTTAAAATCTATACTTTGTGTTTATTCAAATCTCTTTCATGGTATAAGTGTACATTCTAAAATGTTTGTCAGACACACTTTTATGAGAGAGTACAGTGTGTCCGACTTATATCATATGCATAACTCTGAAAAAATTCCATCTATTCAGGATGCAAATGATTGCAAAAATGTATGTATGAGGATTTGTATGTTTTTAGTCATAAAGGTTACAACAGTTTACAGGTATTCAAATGAACTCTCTGATACTAAGTTGTTCATTCTCAAAGTCCAAATATCACATTCATAACACTAAAACTGCCCTGCTATTAAATTATGTTATCATTTAAAATGAAAATTAAAGTGACATGTAATAGATTATGACAAGACTTTTTACAACCCTGTCAGTCAAAATGATGGACAACCAGAAAGTCTAACACAACCTCTGGGTTAAAATAATCGAAACAGAAAACGTCAGCAGCTGTATTCGAGGAGGGGATGACTAATCAAATTATTTAAGATGCTCATTTAATTTATACAGTCTCCTATAGTGCGGTATTAACTGACTACAGTACTGACTAGTAGTTATTTGCAGCTTTAAAAGGGACGTATTGTGTAGAATTCACTAGTTAGTCTTTTATAGACATTCAGATGGGTATTCAGTGTGTGTGCACAAACAAACAAACAAACAAAAAAAGCATGAGGCGAGGGGGAAAAATATCCCTGCTTTTTTGTCCTTTTTCCGTTTTTGCATTGGCCAGGACTTAAGTAAGCCATTTAGACGTTTGTCCAAATGTGACCTCATAAAAGAAAATCCCCTCCTCAATGTTGTTGCTCAGCTCCGCTGTTCTCTAGTGAGGTGTGGCTCAGCCGTAGCTTATTTACATAGACACTAAAATGGTACATATGTATGAGGAGTGAAATAAAGGGAGTTTGGGGTATGGAAAAAAATACATTTAAAAAAAAATCATCTTTCTTCTCGAGTATTAACGTAATAAAGAAATAGTAAACTATGGGTTATTTTAAACAATTAAAAAAATTCTATGTGGAAAACTACATCATAAAAGTCAACTCAACGTCGATAAAGTCTGTGAACAAAAAAAATATATTTTAACATTTAAAATGTACTATTTTATACAGCATAAAATGTTAAGGCTCAACATCTACCACATCTACATTTAATCATGCTACTTCTAACAGGAGAGGAGAAGCACAACACTCTTAAAACAAAAAATGCTTGAGGAATCTAGGAGGTTTGAGACTAAAACTGGTATTAAGACCATGACGTACCTAACCGGCTACATTTGGAGCACTTGCCATCCTTCAGTTTGGAGTCTGAATGCACTTGACAGACTTTGCACAAGTTGTTCAGTGTATGTGCTTCATCTGGACTCTTCTGATCTAAGAGTAGAAAACAATATATAGTGTTAGAAAGACAGGCATTACCTAAATAACAATTAAAATTAACAATTAATTTTCAGTGGTATTTTAGACACTATTCCATCTAAAATGATTTATTTTTGTTTGGAAAGTAGAGCAAATATCTTACGCTTGCGACTGTGAGGACGGTGGTTGATGGCTGGAGACGGTGATGGCTCTTGGTCTCTGGCTTGAGGTTCCTCTTTATCAGCAATGTGGCTATGGCCATAGTGGTAGCTTAAGCCAGTGCGATTCCTGTAGCGTTTCCCACAGACTGAAAAATAAGGAGTGCTGATTAGCTAGGAGGCACAATCACAAAATCCTCACAGCATGCAAAACCTGTGAATGAGAAGTGAGGCAACCATTATCCTGTGTGTGGGCCAAGGCTTTGTCTAACATGGGTTAATATGCATATATTATGTAATATATGCAAAATATATTAATATATTTGGCATTATTAACAAAGAATATAGAAAGGCAAATTTTTTCACTTCCTAATCCTATTTTTGAATCCAAAGCAGACAAAAATCCATATACCTGAAGGTGCAGTTTTTGAGTTATGCTTTTGTTTGTATCTGTCTGAAACAGAGAAGACACAAAGCAAAAAGAGACACAAAAAAAAGAACAAACATGAGCAAGGGTTACTCAGAAAGGTGGCACAGTTAACCCTGACACCTTATCTGCCTTTCAGGGTATTCCGCAGGGAAGTTACATGCTGAACGAAAGGCCAACAAACGAAACCGTACTTGTTTTACTGAAAGTTTCAGTGCTTCGGTATGCTTTTCACACAATACATATTTTTATCTTTTTATCAGTACTTACTTTCACAGATATATGGCTTGTCTTGGTCATCATGGTCTGTCCTCCGGCGTCCTGAGCCTCGACCCTGCAATGAGATGAGCAAATTATTTCATCTCTTCGTTTTAAAGAACTCAACTGTATGCTGCTGATAAAAGTATTATATTTATGTTTTATTAATTACATAGTTTTAAACTCATTGTTCTGGTTCTTTTTTTTGGTATATTACAACCAATTGACATTAATTAATAAGATTTTTGGATCTTAAAAGTGCCTAAAATGTATGATACAGTGTCCTGTAACATTATTTTAATCCTCTAATATTCTCCCCTTATATCCGTCCCTAAGCATGGAAAGTCCCACGTCATCATAATTGTATTTCACTTTTACACTGATGATGCACTATTACAGTAATTATCCGACTTACGAATGAGTTCATTCAATGCCATTAAATTTTATTTGTATAATGCTTTTAACAATTGTTATTGTCGCAAAGCAGCTTTACACAACCAAAGGAACTATGGAAGTTTATATGAAATGTGAATTTGTACAATTCAAAAAGATCATATAGTTCATAAGTTTATAAGTCGAATTCGCTCGTAATTCAGACAAAGTGAGTCTTGTACACCTTCCAGACAAATATGGAATGTAAAGCAAAAAAAATATACACAAAAAAAAAAAAAAACAGGTTTGGTGATTGGGTTCCGTATATTACTCTAGCAAGGGAACCCAGAAAAACGTAGGGGGCAGGACAAGGCTATATGGTGTTACTGCGAAATTCCGCAGAAGTCTCGTGAATGGATGCCATTTTGTTACAGAGCAGTTTTTTTTTTACTGTGAACTTGTTGAGAATTTTCCGAAATTAAGATTATTCCCCAGCTTTACACGACAGACATTTTCTAACATCATGCTCCCAAGCTGATTCATTAAAACCAGTGAGGCCAACTGATTTCTCCTGCACCCCCACCGCAAGTGTACACATAAAATATACATTCACGTACACACTAGAAAATATTGTATACAGGTATAAATATTGGTATCTGGTGCACTGCAGTGTTTATTTTTTGTACAAAACACGTGGGCTACTTCCGCGATTCGTTTGTGTCCAAGAACGTTTGTAGAGCCGCGGTCCGTTCTTATCTGCAAAAATTCATAACTAGAATGTTTGTAAGTCTGGGATTTACTGTATATTCCTCAGCTCAGCTCGATTTAGTGTGATGGGTATGTAAAACTGAGAGAACGCTCTGGAGTTCGCACCCTAGGCTTGGTGAACCAGTTTCCTCTCAAACACATGTGGTATAGACCAATTGTTGGTTTCAAATGAATTTTAAATTCAGTGTTTCCCCACACACAGAGTACATTGACGGACGACTAAGTATTTTTGCCGACGCTTTTTTAAAATCTGTGCATCTCCCATCCATGATTGATTAACTAGTAGCAGACGGTTCACTCTCGCACTAGCAGAATAAACCGGATACATGAGCGTCAGAACTGTGTACTGAGACGCAGTAAATGCAGCGCATGTTAGCTGCCGTAAAAGTATAAAAATGTCATACTGAGGGTCACATGCTCTGCTTTTAAAGGAATATATATTATATTAATATAATATTAATAATATCATATCATATTAGTTTTCTTTCCCTGAAGTGTGTATAGTTTTACGATTACCTGTAATGAATTGCAGTCTTTGCATTGAAATAATAATTCCACAGGTTCATATTACAATATAGATTTTTTGCGATTATCTGTGCAGCACTTACAGAAATAAACCATATTATATATTTGTTATAATACAGCACCCCAAATTAAGAGTGAATTCCACATTTCTAGATTTATTTCTAGGTTATAAATATTTCCACACATGTCCAAATTAATCACAATGCCCTTCCTTACTGATATCCATCACCTGATATTTTGGACGTGGAAACAGTGTGAATGTGCAATGTCGAAAGAAGAAGGAAATTTCATCCAAAAAACATCGAACAGGCCACAACAGTATTTAAGTTCTGGCTCTTATTTCCACTGATGTTATCAGAAACATTATCATAACAGATCGATAGACGAGCATCAGTGTACGGTGTATAGCGCTGTGTTGCCTTTGACTTCATGAATAAATCAGAGAGGAGTCACTCACTCTGCCTTTTCCCCGGTGTTTCCTTTTTGGTATGTCCACTTCAAAGTCTTCATCGTCATGGTAACCATCTTCGTTGGCGTCAGCCTCTAAAACTCTCTGTAATTGAAAATGTGGGGAGGATGAGAGACAGAGTGAAAGAGTAAGGGGGAGAGAGGAAGTGCAGGATAGGGAGTGAGACACACAGGATTTTATTGCATAAACAAACAAGTAAATAGGAATTTTATTTATTTTAAGCAGTACGTTCAGAATTGTCATGTTATTTTATAAAAATCATGATTTTATACGGAATCGAATAGTATATAACTATTGCTACATAACGACTCATGTAACTGTTCAGCCATATACCATGGGGCATTGCACACCACACCAACTGAGCTACAATATATTTTTGTTCACTTGTTTGTTCCCCACATGCTGCTACTGCTGGTGTGATACTCGGCTGGTAGCAATTTAAGTGTCTTCTGTAATACAGATGGAGGCTGAAGTCAGCGTTGTTGTTTATAAAAAAGAAGGGTGGTTGAGAGATTGCCACCGTTTACATGCAAACAGTCAGGTGATTAATTCAGTGAGAAGATGTTTGTACAAAGATTCAGCAGCAAAGAAATAAAAGGCTTCTCTCGCAGCAAAGAAAAAAAAAAACAGAGCCTGGCTCATCCTTCTCTACAGAGGCTGTCAAATGCTGTGTCTAAAAGCAGCTGCTCACCTGAATCTCCAGCAGGTCCTCGTCTCTGGTGCTGTTCCTCTTGTCCAAGTTGTCTCCTCTAAGCAAAGCCTCCAGCGTAGTGCTCGGTGTAGGCAAGGCATCTTTAGCTGTCAGACCATTATCTATAAAAACGGAGACATAACCATTTAGCGAACACGACAAAGTGCAATAGTCTCAGTAAACAACAAGCTGTTTGTAAAATCGCTCGCCTAAAATCATTGGGTGTTCTCTATAGCAGAGTCGACAGCAGCACGGAAAACTGCTGTAATTATTTACAAGCAATATCTGTCTGTCAAGACACCGCACACAATATTGAGCCTTTCCTTGAAAGCTAAGAAAACCCCTTTCCCTTCAAGAGCAAAGATCTTTTCTTTCAAGTAAAAAGCAGCCTACAGTTATTTTCTGTTTTTCATTTACTCATACTTTTTTAAAGATTTCTGCAGGATTTTTTTTTGTTTTGTTACCAGATGCTGAATTGCATAACAAACACCACCTCCTGCTCATTCTTCTTCTAACCACTGGGTCAAATTTGCTAGTAGTCAGAAAACATTAGCACAATCCACCCTAATCGCTTACAAATCAGTCACAAAAAATGGCAAAGCTTTTTAAGCATGCAGCTTTTAATTTATGCATTTAAAAAAAATGTCAAGCAGTCCACCCCCTCACCCCAGTCAAAGCTTGATTGACACTCTTCTGACAATTAAACCAGTACAAGTCATATGGGATAACTGGAGTCAGGATGCCCTATATTTTACCTATATTTAGACCGTAGAGGTGAAGGCTTGAATCCATGGAAGTGTGTAACCTCCTCTTCTTTCTCCAGCAGCGGGCAGGGTATGTATACATCTGGCCAGACGCCAAACCTGAACACATAAAAAAAAAATAAATAAATAAATAAATAAATAAATAAATAAAAACAAGCAGGCAATAATTAAATAATTCCAGCCAACTGGTTTAGAATTGCATGTCATTAACCCTTTTAGACACCAGGCTGCCTTCTAATAAACTGTGCAAGACAGATGATGTTTTCTGGTGAGGCACAAGACAAACAGTCGGGGGGGGGGGAGCTTGCAAAGCCTTTGGAATTGCCTGGATTTCTGAGTTATTCAATAACTCATGAAATGTCACCTGATCTTCATCCAAGTTATAAAGATAGACACATGCATCTTGCATAAACTAAAGGCACAGAACATTTTATGGTATTATTATTATTATTATTATTCTACTGGACATACTGGATTAATCATAATGGAGAACTGGGCAACACTAGATTAAATAACTACTAAAAGCCTGTTTAGCAGCAAAGAACTCATCCAAAAAGGTTCTCCATCTGCTGATCACACATGCACAACAGTAAGGAAGAATTTTAGACTATTGCTCTGCATAAAATAGTTTCAGTTCATCAGTATTTCGGTCATGTCCATAAGTCTGCCAGAGACAAGGAGCCAATGGATGACAGTCTGAAGCAGAAGGGAGCTGTTCTCACTGAGTTTACTGATCAGACAAGGAAGCTCATTTTTTTCCCCCCAGAAACTCGGCATGTCATCTACTGCTATCCCTACGTGGGGTAAAAATGTGCAGAAAGAATAGATTTCTTGCAACAAGAGAGAAAGAATCAGACCAAGTGTTTCCATGGCAATATTTACCTGCTGAATGGATTATTAAACGTTTACACCTCTTATTTCTGCCAGTTCAGTCTAGTCTGATCTGATTGAGGTGTTTACATGATATGTTTTAGTTCTGATTGGAACGGTTTATTAGAGGAATATTCTGAATGAGGCTTATGATCGTAAGCTACCCGGGACGCTTCATTATGCTTTACAGTTAAACATGTGATTGTGATTTTAAATGAGTAATTTAAAATCTTTGAGGAGACCTGGCTCTTACATGCACTTGTTCAAAAGCAAGCGAACAAAAAAACAAGCAGATGCCTCCTATAACAAAGTCTTAAACTGTCTTAATATATGTCTTTATTTCCATGTAAAACCCTGTCTCCTGCTTAATGTTTTAGCTGGGAACCCTCATTCAGTGTGCGGCTACACCTGTCCTAGCGTAGTCTCTGAGCTCGTACCACTTACATGTAGGCAGTGATTGCTGTTATATTTCATACGACAACTCGCCTCGCTTTGCACGTGCAGTACGACTCCATTATCTCGTTCTGCTTTACAGCTATTTCTATGCTTACTTCGTGTGGTGTCGAGTTCTATTCATCGCACACCAACGCTTAGCACTCTAAAACATGCTCTGATTTTTCCATGAAATATTTTCATTTGAAGTCTGTGAGAAAAATGTTTAAACCTGTTTAAAAAAGTGATGCAAAAAAAGTCTGTTCATTTGGTAAAACATGCGCAGAGATACTGTATAGAACATGTGCAAGAAACACTCTGCAGCCATTCCTCTCTGTGTCTATTTTCGGATAGCTTGTGGTACCTAGTAACTAAGTGGGAGGGTCTTAACACATATTATTAAGACACAAGACTGAACGTGCACGGATAAGAACTGGAACAACAACAACTGGACACTAATCTCACTTCCTGGTAAAACCTCACCTGGTCCGCGATGGTGACGCTCCATCCAGATGTAGCAGTTGTTCTGGGCGACGCCGGTTTGAGAGTCGAGGAAGGGCAGGCGGACGCTGCGCTCAGCACACAGACGAGCATTATAGCTGCGACAGTGCTCGATGGCTTCTCTGTAGAACTGATCACCCAACCTGAAGGAACACACAACAAAACGATGCTTTAACTGTTGCTGCATTTTTGAGCTCTTACACAAAGCTAATGCTGAATTACATCTCTGAAAGTCGAGCGTCGGATTCGAGTGCAACCAGCGCATAAGCTGCTACTCTGAAGCCAGTCACCAAACTAAGGATTCATTATATGATCCAAAATGACATAAGCCACCTGTTATGTTAATTTATTTTAATGTAAACCAGTTTTACAGCGGCACCATTTGGCCTTTAAGCTTGTGAAATGAGACGCTTCGGTAGTTTGCAATGCAAAAACGCTCCACAAAGACAAGTACAAGCCCCAAGTGTAACATAAAAGGCACGATAAAACAATTAGGAAGATTGAAATTCAACGAGGGAAAAAAGACCAAACAGTGGAGCGTGATTATAAAGACAGTCATGTTTAACATTTAACTTGACTCTGCTTATTGAACTAAGGACTTTAACAGTAGAAGTCATTACTGGAATTGAATGGGAACTTCTTTAAAAGAGGATACTAGGAGGCAGCGTTCTTTTTTTTTGTGTTAAGCTGCACACACTTGACGAGACCACCGTCCCTCATACGCATCATATGAGCGTAGCTGAACTTTAAGGTCTAAGCCAGGGATGTCAAACTCCGTTCCTGAAGGGCCGCAGACCCGCAGGGTTTTGTTCCAACCCTCGAGGACCTGCAGAGTTTAGCTTCAACCATAATTAAAAACACCTGATCCACCTAATCAAATCATTAAGGCTTATTTGAAAACTACATGGCATATATGTTGGAGCAGGGTTGGAACAAAACCCTGCGGGTCTGCGGCCCTTCAGGAACGGAGTTTGGCACCCCTGGTCTAAGCGCTATGATCCCTTACTACAAGTACTGTTTCATTAATTATGCGGGAATACCCCCTAGATGGGAGATCAGTCTATTTTAGGGCATCATGCAAGCACCCTTCTTCACTCAATCTAGGGGCAATTTAGAGTCAACAATACACTTTCTGGGAAGTGGGCGAAGATCAGAGAACCTGGAGGAAACATATAAACAAGGAGAGAACATGTTTGACTAAAGCTGATGATTGCATCAGGGAGAACAATAAGACCACTACAGAAGTTTGATTATTAAGAAGTTTCCCACCTAGGTGTGATGTCATTCCAGGTAAAAATAAATAATTCCATTAAAAAAAAAAAAAAAAGTGTAGGTAAGTCCCATTTCCTGCATTCTGACTGATTGGGAAAAAATACACATACACAAAGAAGCAAAAAAGAGGGATCAGTAAGTCATTTAAAGCTAAAGACAGGAAGCTACAGGAATTTCAGGAATGACAGAATGCCCGATCTGAGAGGTATTTTTAGCTGGAAGATGGAAGATTAACTTAAGTATAATATCACACCTTTAACTGATACTCTATTGATCTCCAGCGTTTCGCACAGGTCTGAAATGTACTACGGTGGTAGCCAGCTGAATGGGCCGCATTACCAGCCAGCACAAAAATGGTCTACTACATGCAACAAACAAATAATGCATATGAACTGATAATATTTTGATTTATTAGTTTTATATTTCAGACATCCAACCTACAAACCCTCCCCTCCATTGATTGATATATGGGTCAGGATTGTGCAATACCTAGCAACATATCCTTTTTTCCAGCACAACCTAGGCAATATGATGAACTAAGGGAAAATTTTTTTTAAAAAAAGGTCATATAGGCAAAGAAATAGCACAGATTTATAAGTTCATGTTATGATATTACTACTTCTACTACAATAATAATAATAATAATAATAATAATAATAATAATAATAATAACAACTAGACAGGTATTTTTTCTGAAGAAAATATACGCACGATTTGATGCCTCTTTTATGCGGCTACGACAAACGGTACGGGACTAAAAAGTGCACCCACTGGGAAGTGTTTGATCTGCCTGAAACATAACTGAAGTAATAGAAGCATTTTTCTCTTTTCCAATTAATTCTGCCTTCTGCATTATGACTGGTTACAAGAATTCAGTCTCATGTATGATTGTTTAGATGCTTTACTACATATGAAATGCTTTACTGTACATATGAAAAGGCAAACCCATTACCGCCCCTTCCTTAGCCAGAGACCCAGTGGATGAAACTAAAGACATAAAACAGAGTTGTTCTCACTGAGTTTACTGAGCAGGAATGGAAGAAAAAATTTTCCTCCTGAAAATTGGTCATGTCCTTCATGAATAGTAAGAATGTATTTATTCCAACAAGAAAGAAATTACCTTTCAGGCTTTGGGAAGAAAGTGCACCGTACTGTTTTGAGTTTGAATACCAAAGATGATACAACCATCCATAACCAGGAGTCCAGGAGGGCACGCAGTGCTGTCTGTGTGGGAAGGAGTGACAGGGCTACGCTCTCCAGCCATACAGGTCTGTGAGCTCACGGTTGAATAAGAGGGCAGTTAAGGTCTTCTTCGTGCATGATAAACTGTGAGATTGCAACAGTTTGGGGGTGGGGGTATGGGTTTACAGCTTTTAGCTGCAGTGACAGTTTAGTCATTGCCAGTTCACACCTAGCTGTCCCTGGGCCATTTCAAAACACAAAAACAGTACCCACAAGCCAGTAAAGTCATACCTTTGTCATTCTGAAATTAAATTCTTGTGGTCGGTCATACACAATATAGCAGAAAGTCTATATATATGAACGTATTAGAACATTTTAAATTCTAATTTAAATTAAAGAGTTTTGCAATTAATCTCCAATTGTAGAACAGGAGATAACGTTATATGAACCTACTGTACAGACAAACATAACTCTATATAAAATTCAAACAACCCTTTCAACACAACCATTTTAATCAATCAGCCCACGACTAAAATCAGCATTTCAGCCTCTTTTCATATTTTGTGATTGTGCCCCTAAAAATGTGCATCCTCTTTCCACACACAACACAACAATTAATGATTGTTAATGCACTCAAACATGGGTTGGAAAAATGTGTTACATGCCATCACAAAAAACTTGTAGGACCCTCATGTAGTTCCAACCAACGTAATAACAACCCACAAATGTTACAAACCACAAATATACTACAAATCTGCAGCTTTTAATGTAATAATCCTACCAACATCATAAACTTCCCACAAACGTAATATGACATTTATGAGATGTTATTGCAAATTTAAAAACTGATGATTTTCACCACATTCATGAAAATTTGTATTGTTTGTGGAATTAGTACATTAAAAGCTGCAGATTAGAACAACATCTGTGGTTTATTATACTTGTGGGCTGCTATTATGTTGGCAGGTGTCACACATCATCTGAAATTTGCCAGTCTCCTATTGTGTCAACTAACTATGGCCAATTAGCAGTCCTGCCTATGGTTCCAAGCGGTGAAAAAAGAGCAAGCATGGTCAGAGTTACATAAGAAGTGGGCTATACATTAGATCATCACTGCAAGTCAGAAACCTAAATATACACTACCTCACCAAAACATTACCATCTAAAAAAAAAAAGGGGGGTAAAATTGTTGGCCTGCGTCTAATGAAGAAATAGAAGATTTTATATTATTGAGACTGGGATAAGAATCCTTCAATACATTATCAAAACCTGGAAGGACAGTGATGAAATAATAATGAATGAAGATCACTTAAACGCTCAGTAAAGTGAAGCACTGTGTGGCCACAAGAAAAACACTTTTTGGCAAGTACTAATCAGGAAAAAGGTTTTCAATTTGCTAGATTGGAATTTTGGAGCAATGGAAAAACGTCTGATGGGTGCATCAGGGTAACGCTTCATACGTATTGGGCACTGTACAAGCCTCTGGGGTTTTGACCTGGGGTTGCTCAGTTCAACATTATGTGGCAATAAAATGAAGTCAGCTGATGACCTGAATGTAGAGAATTATCACATCAAATGAATTTTCCTTTCCTGATGGAACAGGCATATTACTGCACTCAAATTGCCAGAGTAGTTCTGGGAGCCTGAGGAATCATTTTAAAACCTAAACTGGTCACCATATTGTGTGCTGCAATCAAAGCCAAGGATGACTGAATAAATCTTCAATGAGTGTGACTTTTTCTTTTTTTTGGCTGTGTACAGTACTGGTGCAAATGTCAGGCACATGCAAATGCCTGCTGTAGTGCAAGGCTGTCTTTCTACATTGAAAAAATACAATAAAAAGCAGTGAACAGTAATGAAAAAAAAAAGTAAAAAATTGCTGTGACAACCCTTTGCTTAATATATAGTCTAGGGCACAAGTTTGTACGGTTTTATAAGGAACTGGACTGCTTAGTTTTACTGAACATCCTGCAGAACCAGCCACAGTCCTGTGTCACACCTGCTTCTTTTTTTCAGGCATGCAAAATCCAGACGCTTTTTTGGTCTGAAAGGTGGTCTTACATATTATTCTGCTTTCTTTTCTGGCCGACAGACATTTTCCTCTAAGGACATCCATTTTGTTTTTTGCTGGAAATCAGAAATGCTTTTTGTATCGACTTAATGAAGTCATGAAGTCAGATAACAAACGTATAAAAAGTTTATACAAAAAAGGAAAAAGAAAAGAAAAAAATTATATATATATATATATATATATATATATATATATATATATATATATATATATATATATAAACAGAGTGCTCAAGACTTTTGCACTGTACTGCATGTTAAAGTGAGCTTTGTCTGATTGTTTTGTTGGTATCAAGGCATGGGAGTCTCTGCATTCTCATAGATTGTGTTTCAGACAAGACCTCCCCAGGAGTCTGCTTAGTAGCTCAAATCAAATTCAAATTTCAAATTCAAATTTTATTTGTCACATGCACAGTCATACACAGTACGATATGCAATGAAATGCTTAGGCGACTGCCTGTGACCTTAGAATAAAGAAATGAATATAACAGAAAGTAGAAATAGATTTAACTAAGAATAAGATAATAAAATATATGTACAGTAAAAATATACAATTAAAAAATAAGAAAAATAAGAAAAATATAAAAAATAAAAAAATGTACGAAAAATATAAGAAAATATAAGAGAATAAGAAAATAAGAAAATAAGGAAAAACCTGGGTAATCTACCCAGGTTAATCTAAAGCAATGCTGCTTTCCAGCTTAAACTAAACAATGTAGTTTTTCATTAGTGTACGCAAACTTTTGTAGATAAGTAACACGTTTCCGGTTTACAGTCGATATCATCGCTAATCAGTAAAGTAAATCACCCTCAGCACACTTCATAACACTATCTCAGTGTTTCCCATGCACACAGTATGCTTGGGTGGGCTACCAGGTATATTGATGGCTGCTCAATACATCTGTCGACCCCTTTTAAAAATCTGTCCGGGAGAAGGATGCCATGCGCGATCGATTAACTAGAAGCGTCAGTACATGAAGGGCTGCGCGGGAGTGGTGTAATGTCTGCTAGTAAATAATCAATCACAAACGGTAAAAAGAATGAGAATGACATACTGACGGTCGCACATGTTCTGCAGAGGAACACCTTTTCCCAAAATTAACGGCTCTTCTTTATAAAAACCCAGTAAGATTAATAAAACTCAAGTGGCACGGATCCAACACTAGTCTATGATTTAAAAAAATAATCATTCTAAATAAATAAATAAATAAATAAATAAATAAATAAATAAATAAAACATTAAAACAGAAAGTCCCGCTAGTGTGTGTCGATGGAGGAGGCTTCAGACATCACACCGTGCATTTGGGTTTTCTGATACGTCATTTTGAACCAAAGTTATCATTACTTTTAAAACGTGTAAAGTTGACTTCTACCGGAATTTGTGAATGACATCAAAAAAATGCAGAACTCGCAAAATGCTCATATTATTATTATTACTACTAGTACTATTATTTGATCACAGAAACAACCTAAAGCAACCTTAAAACGAGTGATCTCACAAATCTGTGCTATTATTTTTAGTTTTTCTCAGTCATGTTTGTATAGTTGGTTAAAATGAAATAAAATTCATCATATTGCCTAGGTTGCCAGGCTACATGCTCTGACAAATGGTGCCAATCTTAGCACAGAAAAGAGTGTTTAGTTCTTGTATTTTTTTTGGATCTCATATGAATTAATAGAAATATCAAATGAATTTAAATATTGTGTTAAAGGTCATATGTATTTGTTATTTGTTATACATAGTACACCACAGTCGTGCTGGAAGGTAATGCCGGCCTGTTCCACAGGCTACCACCAAAAGTACATTTTTAGACCTGTGGGAAACACAATTATAGAATAGCAGAATATAGTAAACAGCATACGTTTCTAATTCTAGTAAACAACACACTTCCCTAATTACATCTGCATGGCATAAATTATAAATTTTGTGATCACTAGATAAAAGTTACATTTTAAAATGATTTGTTCATTTAAAAAAAAAAATTTTAATTCAGTGATAAATATGCAAGGCTTTCTCAGAGAAATACAATTAATACCATTAAAAGATTGTGGGGTAAAATTTTGTGTAATATATACAGTGTACATATATTTAAAAAGAATAAAAGGTTAAAATTTAATTATCTAACTTCTGGTTATTACTTACTGGCTAGTTAAGATGGAAGATACACCACTCTGCTTAATGACATGTTGTCAGACCTGACAGACATCGCAATAGTTGGTGTGTACAGTGAAACGGCCTTCTTCACCTCAACATAAAGATGTCTGTTAGAGCTGTGGTCCAGATGAAGTACTAGCCATTGAAGCAATAAACATTCACTGTCATCTTACTGAAACAGTGTCTTGTACCATGAACATTCATGGTCATGTTTATGAAAGAGTGTATTGTACCATGATGCACCATAATACTGAAATTGTCCATCTAAAGCTGCAGGCATAAAGGGAGCAAACTGAGCAGCAACAAAAAACAAAATTAATTCAGACATTCTTCAGGGGCACTAGAAAAAACAGGCATCAATCCGCAAGACCTGCCTGTATTGCATGCAGCAAATTCAGGGCACTTTCACACTAGGCAAGATTGATTTGTACCGTGTCCAGGAAAGATTACTCCCTCCTCCTCACTCCTACACTGCCCAGTGTTCAAATAATTAGTATTCTCAGTCCGTAGGTACATTTGCGTATTCTCACCCTCCAATACAGCAGGTGGCAGTATACATTTTAGATGGCATTAAACATAGAAAGGAAAAGAAATGAAAAAGTCTTCACGCTATGAGTAATATTATTGTTTAAGTTTTACAAATAAATAAATAAGTAAATAAATAAATAGAAATGTCAAGAGCAACACTCTTTTACAATTTTGCTGTATCTTCTGAATCTGATGTGCTTGAGATCACCTTTTCCAGCGGACTACACGCTCATATTTTCAATGATCAAAAAGAACTACTTTCGACTTTTTGGAGTTAAGTGTTCTTAGAGACGATCCTGAAGCCCTGATGTGAAAATGCAACCAGATCTCTTCCATCTGCATGGTGCAAATGAAACCTCTACTTGCAGTCCTCAAGGAGACAATTTTGATTCTCCTACGCACAGAATGGACACTTCATGCTCTCACCTCATGAGATTTCAGATGTTAATACTCCAAAGATTAAAAAAAAAAAATCTATTAGACAGTTTAAAGATGAGACATAAAAAACTTGGTGGAAAAAAACTGCAAGCTGATTTACTAGCAGAACCTACAAAGAATTGCCTCTGTTTAATAAAAGCAAAAACAGCACACCATGGTCCTTTCTGTTTTTATTAATAAAAAGGGGGTTTTCCTCATGTGATCCGAAATCTGTGCCGTTTTAAGAACAAACAGTAAATGCAAAAATTCTGATTTTCCATTTTCACTTTCATCACGTCTCTCTCTCTCCCTGCGCCCGATGGCACCAACAGAACTCGCTCCAAATCATTCAATTTCCACCATGAACTCTGTGCACAATTTACAACTGCAATCACAGTACATCAGTACTTGTTATTCAGGATCGTAGTTAATCACGGTCGAAGTCTAATCAGCAGAACTATGGCATATTTAGTTCTCCCTGAATTTTAAAGAGGTCTCCTTTACCTTTAATTAAAAATGCTGATGAAGCGTTTCCGATACGGCTCATTTCCTTGTTCAAAATGCTCCGATACTAATGCTACATGAGGTACGCTTTGTGAACACTTTCAGACAAATGAACAGGCATCGAACAGGCAAATGAACTGGATGCGTTTTATGATTAGCAAATCAAAGGAAAAAAGAAAGCCAACTCTGTTCTGTGCAACTTCTGTGCAAATTTCAGGAGGAAGTTCTACAGCAAATAACCCAATAAAATGTCATAATATGTTTCAAATGTCCTATGTTTAAGCACTTGTCTTATGTAAGAACTGAGCGTAGAAATACAAACACTTCCATTTATACATTACACATGTATATTAATCAGCCACAACATTATAAGCACTGACATGTGAGGTGAATAACACTGATTATTAGGGGTGTTCCGATTGATCGGTCGCCGATCATAATCGGCCGATAATTGCTTTGGGAAGTTTGATCGGCAGTCTCTATAACGGCCGATATTGAAAAGCCAATCAGATGACGCAATACTCGCTGGACAATTTTTTTGCGCGCTGCTAAAATGCCTTCACCGGTCTGGCAATTCTACGTGTTGTGAGAAAAAGACAATACATTAGCAATCGGCAACCTGTGTAACAAGCCGAGTCCACGAGGCGGGAAGCACCCAAAGCATTAACACCACAATCCTCATCAGACATTTGAAGGTTAGTCACATAAAGGAGCATGAGCAGTTTTCAAAGTTGGCTAGCGTTAAGAGAGCGGGAAAGCTCAGCAACTCGCACGCCACCACTCCCTCAGCTGTCTGTAATTCCCCTATCTCATCTACGCAGTTTCGCTCAGTGGCCGTAATTACGGATCATCATGATTCACTGCGAGTTTTGGCGCTGTGATTGCGTTTCCATCTTTCCGCGCGAAAAATTTAACATGAATTAAATGAATGAATTAAACATGAACTTCCGGCGACTCACGTCCTACTTGTCTGTTATTTTATTACATTTTATACATTCTATAGAAAAGTTGTATTTGTCAAGCTCTAAGCTGTTCCCAATTACTAACCACAGGCTGATATTTTTTAAGTTGGTGTGTTGCTTGCCAATAAATACAATTGTCAATTCATGATATTCCTATTCTTGTCATTTCAATACTTAATTTACATTGTTGTTAGATATAGTTTAATAAATAATGCTACATGATAAGGCTTCAAGTAGACCCTGTAATCGGTGATCGGTATTGGCCGATACAGCTTCTAGTGATCGGAGATCGGTGATTGGCCACAAAAACCCTGATCGGAGCACCCCTACTGATTACATATCTCATTGCAGCAGCACTGGAAGTGGGTGAGATATATTAGGTAGCAAGTAAACATTTTGTTCCTGAATGTGCTGTGTTGAAGGCAGGAAAAATGGCCAAGTGTAAGGATGTGTGTGACTTTGACAAGAAGCAAATAGTGATGACTAGACAACTGAGTCAGAGCAACTCCAAAACTGCACTTCTTACAGGTTATTCCTAATCTGCAGTGGTCAGGCCATACCAAAAATGGCCAAAGAGGCAAAACCAGTGAACCGCAAGTAAATTTTATTTCATTGGAAGCCAAGGCATGCATACAATAGAAGAGCTACTCTAGCTCAAATTGCTGAAAAATCCAACACTGGTAGTTAAATAGAAAGGTGTCAGAGCACACAGTGCGTCTCAGTTAGTTGTATTAATGGGGCTGTGTAGACGCAGACCGGTAAGGGTGCCCATGCTGACCTGTGTCCGCCACCAAAACACCTACAGCAAAATGCAAGCATTAGAACTGGTCCATGGAGCAATGGAAGAAGGAGGATGAATGAAACTTGGATTTTCTTAGCAGCATTGCTAAGGCAGCTAACATGGATTAATGATGTAAATTCTCTTTCTAAAACAGTCAACTGTATATACGTTTTTAGATTTAACACAGGAATATGTCTGCCACCATGTCGCGCAGCGGTAAACAACTCGCACGATCAACCAGAGATTGCAAGTTTGAATCCCGGGTGATGCTGTAACCTCCCACAGAAGGGACTGTAGTGAAAGCTGATTGGCTGAGCTCTCTCTGAGGGAGGGATGGGAGACACTCTAGCGCCATCACGGGCCGAGCCAAACATGGACGTCTGCAAGTTTGAGGAAGGGAAGGGAGCGTTTCACAGAAACGCCGGGGCACAGCTCCAGCCACACTTGTTCCCAGAAGTAAAAAGGAAGTTGTGTTGTGCAGTTGTTTGGGGAATGGGACGGGGCCCATTTCAATCTTACACTGCCTGATACCTACTTGTGAGGAATGTTAAAGGAGTGTGTGTGCGCGAGTGTCCGCAAAGAACTGTCTGCATTACGCGAGCTATTCGTCTCCTTTTGCAGGAGTCTGCAGCAACCTTTTTTCCGGAATATGTATGAGAATCTGCGCAAACAATATGAACACACACTTACATTACGCGTACCGTGGTAAATCAAAACGCTAATAGTGTGTATGTCAGTTTCTTGCAGGAGAAGTAATGTCAACAAGGTATTGTTTGTCTTTTCATTTCAGTGCTGTATATTTTGGCTCATACTGTACTTGCTCCCCTTTCCCTTCATTCGAGAAAGAACATTTCACTGCGATGTGCAAAAATAGCAATTGTACTAAATAATGCTTTTTCGAAAAGCTTGGTTGCACTATTTGCTGTAGACAGTGCTGTTACTATTCACAACTTAGTGCAACTAGGTACCTAGACGCAGGTATGTTGTTTTTTCCTTTTTCCTTTTAAGCAAAGAAAAATATGTGTCTTTATCTGCATTCCTTATGTGTTTAAGATAATATGGCCATTTCGCCAGGGTTTTCCTGCTGGCCAAGTACACAAGTTTGTACAAGTTTATATGTTTACCAGATAAATTCATAATAAATGAAAGTTCATGTCATTCTTCCCCCCGCTTCACGGTACCGAAGTGTAACTTTTACACCTCTACCTAAAAGTAACCAGGTCACTCATTTCTGTATCAGTAATGACAAATATAAAATAAAACATGTACTCATATGTTTAATCTCTCTAATAATAAAAGTTCCTCTATTAAGTTAAGTGTTTAAGAACTTTTTTTCTCACACTGGTGCCTCGGCAACTTAAAATAGTCTGATGATTATTTTGAGTGGTGACAGTACCCAGGGTTTCACATGCTGACGGTTTACAGAAGCGCAATATGACAGACAGGTTACACGAGCAGGAGCAGCGGTGTGAACGAGTGCGCTGACTGATTGGGACGTTTGTTGGGAGTGTGTTCGTGTCAACCGTTTACTGTGTCACATGTCAGAGTCCGATCTCTCCAAGCTGGAATTACATAACTTAGTTTGCATGCTGAAGATGCATGCCCACACACATTCTCTCTCTCTCTCTCTCTCTCACACACATACACACACACATACACACACATACACACACATACACACACATACACACACATACACACACATACACACACACCTTTAAAATACTCTTTTCCAACCACAAAGCCACAAAAAACAAACAACTTCCCTTCAACGTTCACCCAACATCGATACCAATCGCCAAGTTATATTTCTTTTAAGGAAGTCTTTTAATAAGGGAAAAAAATTAAAAAGAGGTTTGAATTTAGCATGCTGCTCTAAAGCTGAAGTCACTGACCGCAGAACAAATTCAGTGCCTAATCAGATCAGAAATTGACGCTTCGACGTTGGCAGCTTTCCCTCCAGTGAGAAGAGCCTGGGCTGCGAGGTCTCTGGAGACCATGCAGGTGCACTTTAGCGTTTGAACAGGAAGTCACTTTATCTGCAGCATTGCAAGCTCAGAGTTTCACATTAAATGTCTCTAAAAAAAAAAACACACATAAAATTTTTTTTTTTTAAAGGCAAGCGCTAACACTCCAAATCATGGCAAGACGAGGACGGTGTACGAGTTCCGACGCATGGTGCAGACTACAGCGCAATCTAACCGGCGCTGCACCCAGTAATTGTGCTATGACTCAGCATGTTGGGGTGTTGAAGCAAAGTCGCTGGTTTCAGTCTGACATCGCTAACTGCATCTTCTACACGTAACAGCCTGCAGGACGGGAAAATCTGAAATTAACTCGACACGTTAAAATGAACGTGCGTTGAAGGCCACGTCTTATCTTACAACTGCTTATCAGTCTCTCATTGATTCTGAAACATGGAGGCATGTGCTGCCAGCTTCGGCGTTTAAAAAAAAAAACGTCTGCTGCAGCGTGTGCTGGAGAAGCGCTCGTCAGTTGAGGCTGGAAAATTACCCTGAATACACAGCTCAGAAAGGTTCAGCCTGCACGCTGAGGTGCTGAAGAGAAAGGACGGTTAGGTTACGCAGGCTAGACAGCGAAGCACGTGGTTGTGTGCGGCCAAAGCCCTGAAAACCTCAGCATGCACATCAATTGATGATTTGCTTGTCTCTTTCCGACAGCCCGGGCCTTTTCTCTTTTCACCTCTGCGGTCGGTTCTTGACATTACAACCTCACGTACAGCATGCAGGAGAACTCATGATGGGTATGTAACCTTGCAATTAAAACTTGCCCTTAGAACGAAGATCTGGTGTGAAAAGTGTAAAGGCTGATGTCAGGTAAATGATATCGAGCGTATGGATGACGTTCACATGCCTCGGGCAAAATTCACGGCTAAACGTGCTATGGGTTTTCATCTTAACTTGAGCCTCGCAGAGGTCGTCTCTACAAGCATACTGAAGCCCTCATTCTGAAAAATTTCATATCAAGGGGGTAACATGGTACTGATAGTAAAAAAGCCACTTTTCTGTGAGTCCTCATAAAACCCTGACTCATACTTCCAGAACTTTTTAAACCAGTGCTTCTCAACTCCAGTTCTGGTGACCACTGCTCCCTGTGCCTTCTCTGCTCCCAGGACACCCGATTTAACTCATCAACAGCCTTTTGTGGTAGAACAGGGTACAACACTAGAATAAGTAGAGCAGTGGTCCTTCCATCCAATCATTGACTAGATCAAATTCCTGCAACCAATCATAATTCAGAAGGTGGGATTTCTTAACTCGCAGAACATCGACAGGCATTTGGAGGACGCTCTTATCCAGAGCGACCTACGAAAAGTGCTACCATCAGTTACCACTGTTGGGAAGTTTTTTTTATTTTTGGGTGGGAAGATTAACCCAAATATTATTTACTTATTTATTTTTATTTCAGTAATCATCATTATAAAATCATTTGTACATGAACACGAGAAGGATTATGCCAGGAAAAGCCTTCTTTCCCATTCTCTTAATTCTCTCAATCAAAACAGCAACTACAGGAAGATCAGGCTGGATTTCTTAATGGAAGTTTTTGTTTACTGAAACATCAAACAATGCATCAAAAAAATCAACACTCACTTTTGATAACCACTGATTTCAAAAAGTCCTTTGACAGTGTCTAGAGATTTATAAATGAGTAAATATTGTGCAAAACCTGGCTGAAAACAGAACACTTCAGATCCGGCTTCATACTATAGGTTTCTGATCACTCATACAGTGGATTCGTGTAACAAATCGTAACGCAAAAAGGGGGATTCCAAATTGATCTCTGGGCGCGCGCACACACAAAACGTGCAATTTGGGAGTGCCAGATAGCATAATCTGCATGTCTTTTGACTGTGGGAGGAAACCCAACGAACACAGGGGAGAAAATGCAACCTTCATGCACACAGACCCGAGGCGAGAATCAAACCCTCAACCCTGGAGGTGCGCGGCCACAAGAGCTAACCACTACGCCCCTGTGCCACCTTACAAATCATCATTTTATTTATAAATCACTTAATTATACATAAATGTGGTTTATCCTGACACTGAGATTTAATAACTTACCAAACAGTGTGCTACACTGGACTACAAGCACAAAGATTTGAGTCCTGCCTTCATGCACTAGGTTTATACCCAATAAATCTGTAATTTGATTCACGAAATGTCTTAATTTCGCGAAAGTAAAATGACTCCTCTCCTCCAAAACACCGACTAGGATATACTACCCACCATTTCTGCAAAGTCCATCTCTCATTTTTCTGTCTTTCATTTTTTCTCCTCATACAGCATGTCCCTTAAGGGGCTCAGTAGAATCCATTAGAATTGAGTGATTTAATATTAACATCAAAAGAATTGAGTCACAACACACTGTTCTAAGCATTGTAAACTTTTTACTGTTAATCTTTTATAACATTTGACAGCACTGTATCTTGAAATATTCGCAAAATTGTTCAAAAAAATTTTTAGCCCATTCTCAGGATTTATTTTGGGCGACAGAATAAACAGCCGACACTCTGGATTTGATGGTAGTTTGGTAGCCAATGCAAATATCATGTTAATCGGAGTGCGTCTCAGAAACATCTTCCAGTATCGCAACACGATACGCTTTTTATATCGCCCACTCCAGAAACACACTCCTTCCATGCAAGATTCAATGCAAATCATTGAGGTGCTTCTTTCACTCTCACACGGTTCCACCAACATGCATCGAAACCGCACATCTCTCCTGACCTTGTGGTTCCTCTTATCTTTTATTGTGAGAGGTGTTTACTCTGCAGTCCCGAGGTCACCTGATCTCTGCTCCTCGGCTCTCTCCTGCTGCCCGCTTATAACGCACGCGTGGGAAATATGAACTGATTTCAGCTGCGCATGCACTTGAGGAGCACAGATATTTACTGAATAATGGATGTTAAAATACTCAAAGTAAATGTGTTCATCAATTGTAGATATTTTAAAGGTGAGTTCAAGTTATAAATGTGTATAAAAGGGAAATGCTGTTCTAGTCGCCACAACAGGAATAGAAGAGTATAAGGTTCCTACTGCAGAAAGTTGTATAAAAGTAAGGATAGTCCCTTGATTTATTGTTGATGATTAATAACCGACAAACCAGCCGAAAAGACCTCTAATGCATGATATAAAAAGAAAATGCATGCTTTCCTCTCAAAGATGCTGTGATTGAAAACTGGCCTTGAAGGAATATTCATTTTCATAAGAAAACATTAAATATTAATTAAAATAAACAAATTAATCTCTAACACTTACAAAGAGTTATCATTCATGTTATTCTTACACATACAGTGGCCCAGGGGGCAGGAGTGTCTATAAAACGGTTGGATGTGCATCCAAATGCAGACAAGCAATCACGACCAGAAGTGAGTTTTCCATGATGGGTCATGAACATGTCCTTCCATGGGTTTTTTTTTTTTTTTTTTTTTTTAAACGTTTGCACCTTTTAGTGAAAAATACTGCTGGAACACCATTAAGCCCATGAATAGAAATTGGATTTCTTTTTATTTATTTAAAGAGGCCTAATATGCAAAACTTACCTATTAGTCATTATTAGACATTTAGATTAATCTCCAGTGTGTGTGCGTGTGTGTATATAAACAAAAACTTGAGAAAAAAAATCTCTGCTTTTTGCCTTTCAGCTATTTTTGTATTGCCTGAGGCTTAAACAAGCCAAACAGATTTTCCTCTTAATATGACGACAAATGAGGGAAACCCTCCCACAGCCTGTTGCTCAGCTCTGCTCTTCTCTGACAGGGCGTGGCTCAGCATGAGCTCATTTACATAGACACTGAAACGGTGTGTTCAGAGGACGAGTGAAAAAGAAAGTTTCTAGAAGCATGAAAAAAATATTATCTGAGGGGTATTTCAGCTGGAGCATTAACACACACATACACACACACACACCTTAAAGAAATGGTAAAATATGGGACCTCTAAAGAAAAACATTATGCCCATGGAATTGTCTCTACATACACAAATGTCTCTTAAAGTCACCACAAAATATAACAAATAACTTATAAAACCTTATCGATAACCTAAAGTTGTTTTTATTTAACAAGGCCCCTAATAAAGTGCTCAAGCTTTTATTAAAATTATATTAACCCGGGCACACTCTTCTACTTTACTGTAAAACTTTTTTGTCTCAATATATTCTATGAGGAAGAAAGATGTTCACACGTACACACCTCTAATGCAATGTGGAACCACACGGTGAAGGACAAACTCTCGCTGTGCCTCCGCCTGGAATGTTACTGAGCCTCATTCTGGCCTACTGACTGATTAAACCACTTAGTGCAGGTCAACACCCAATATGCACGCTCTCGGAACGAGATGAAGACAAACATGTAATGACCTGAAGATTGCTGCTGATTAGCAACTAGAGTAGACTATTAGAGACGGGAGGACGATTAATCATTGGGCAATCAGCCAGCTAAAAAAAGAAGCCGGGGTCAACAAAAGTCAACAATTTGACTGTATGACAGAAACGGGATCAAAATTATGCTCTTTTATAACAAACTAAATAAACCATTGGACCACGTCTGTGTGCACTTTGTTCATCACGCTAAACTAGGTAACCGACTATACTGTAAAGAATCATTAACTGAAGGGAAGACAGTACGGAAGTCAAGCCAAACTAAATTCATTTAGTGAACCGATGCCAAAAAGAGATCCTGCACCAGTGCCTGATAAAGTACAGACGTAACCAAGCAGATCGAGCTGGATTCTTAAATGGTACAACTGAGACAATGACACAAAACAGCTGGTGAGCTAAAGATAATGCAGAAGAAAAAAAAATTTATATTCAAAATAAAATATAAACCTTCTGTCTGAACCGTGTTCATGCAGACTTAGTTGGACCATCTGCACATGGAAACATTTTTTTTGTTAATAAATAAACATCAGGCACAAATCAGATGCATGGTGAGTCTCGCTGGAACAATTCCTCTACGAGGTGCAAATTATTATAATTAGTCCTTTTGTTTTGTTTTGATTTTACATATAAAAGATTCCAAAATAAATAAATAAATAACAAGGTTTATATGATGATTAAAAACAGAACATAATATCTCAAACATTTAAATGTAGTCTTTTTTATTTATGTTGCAGTAAATACTTAAACCGTAGGAACACTCAAGTCAAGCCTGATTTATCATGGTTGAGGACAAAAAGTGGACCATACAAATAAGGAATAAGTTAATTATGGGAATGTCAATGAATAATCATAAGAGTTTTACAGATTATCGATGTATTAAAAATCACTAATATTTGTTTTGCGTAAAGTTTCCCCGTAGTTCACGTATTAACTTGTGCACCACAAGAGGGCGCATTTGCAGTTTGAGTGGTGCACAGCATTAGTTTCATTAGTACCATTTTTAGTGTCCTTGTTTTGAGTACAGAGAGACAAGAGCAGTATTTTCCACTGCCTTGTTGTCATTGTTTTCTCTGTTTAACTATTTGGCATGCAGTCATATTGTTAACGTGTTTAACTAGCGACTAACTAACAGATTCCTGTATTTATTGAGCATAATGGATTAAACTGATATAATGGTACTGATTTAATATTTGTATTGTTATGAAATAACTGTGTTAGCTACATTTGTATTTTTGTTACTTGACCAAGCTCCTTACTCCAGTGCTTCTCATGCCTTTTGTGTCCGGCCGCGACTCCCCAAACATTTTACAACCCCGTCCCTAAGGACTCGCCCTGAATCACACTACAACGTGCTCTGGTTCTCAGCACAGGGGACGTGACTACACTGTAAACCCTGTAGCTGCGTAGTGCTCTACTGCTATAACCACGTTACATTTCTAGCTCTAGAAATGACTCTACTTCTGGCATGTTCATAACTATCATACACAACAGTGATGAAAGATACAGAAACAAACCAACAACCAAAAAAATAATAAAAAATCATAGCATCTCCTCTCTCCCTCTCATACATACATATATACATACACGCACACACACATATATATATATATATATATATATATATATATATATATATATATATATATATATATATATATAAAAAGATGTTAGTCTTTTGGCTGCTGCCATTGTGGGATTGTCACAGTGAACCATCTGATCCACGCACACAACTTGGCTC
>JAAGKR010004500.1:22639-60515 GCA_011419295.1 Clarias macrocephalus | reverse complement strand
GCTGCTCAGTCACATACTGTAATACTGTATATTCAACTAATTTCGTAACACTTAGATAAGAAATCCATTAATGAATCTTTTTGAAGAGAAATGTATGGTGTTGTATATTAAAATTAAGCAATAATGTGGAAACTGTAAAATAAATTAAGTTGGTGGATTAAATCCAATTTTTAGTAAACAGTTAAACAGGTTAAAAAACAATAAAACGTGTAATAAACACTAATAAATGTAAAATCCTGAGATTTCCACAGTTAAACACAGTCTCATAAGAAAAGCTACTACACTGTAGTGCTGTGTTTCGAGAGGGGTTGGCACATTCAATACCTTTAGGGCATATTTTTACCTAAAATGTACTAAAATTATTACCTAATTACTGTGCATTTATTACTCTATTCCATTTCCAGGTAAAAACACACAGTAAAGATGTAGTGGATAAGGGAACCACTATAGTAACAAGGATAATGTACACTTAGTAGCTTTTTTCTGATAGTGCATGAGGTTGGAATTTTACTTTTTCCTCCTAAATCCATCACTTCAGTTTGTCCAATGCAAATATTCGGACTTGAACAAATCAAGGTTTGAAAAAACAGCATAATAATATTACTAATATTAATATTAGAAGTTGGACCCCCTTTAAACAAACCTGTCTTCTGACTTCTAAAACTTTCCATCTGAACACACACACACTCTGAAGACAGAGTGATACTGTGACAGTGAAGAAATAAGAAAATCAGCGAAGCAGAACCTGGGATTATTTTACATCTGAGTGCTAATGACTCGTTTTAATCTCAGCTTTAAAATCCAATTTAAATGCATCTGGATTTAAGTGACACTGAACACACACTTTAAACATTAAAGCTTAAATGAGCTCTCTCTGTGTGTGTGTGTGTGTGTGTGTGTGTGTGTGTGTGTGTGTGTGTGTGTGTGGATAAAGAGTCATATTAAAAGCTGTAGTAGTTGAAGTCCTGCAGAGTGAAAGTATATTTTACATTAAATTTTATTTTCATTTAGAAAGTACACACAGCATCATCCTGGGAGTGTGCAATAAAATTAAAAAAGGTTAAATAAAACAAAATAAAATAAAATAAAAATAAAATAAAGGGTTAGATAAAAGTTGTGGCACCTGTATAAATTAAAAATAGAAAAAAAAAACTAAAATAAATAAAGTGTTTGTAACTGTGTCATTGGATTTGATTAAAATGACAAAAAATATTTAAATGTAATAATTAAAGAATAAAATAAAATATGAACATTGGCACAAAAAAAGTTGTATTAAATGAATTAATAAAATATTAACAAATAAACGCATGAATGAATGAATGTGGGTTAGCAGGTGCAAAACTGAGTTTTTAAAAAAATAAAATAAAATAAATTAGAATGAAAATAAAATAAAAATAAAATGCTAAAAGCTAGCGGTTTCGACACAAGGCTCGACTAAAATATAATAAAAATTAAAAATGAATAATATAAAGTTGCTTATAATTTCGCAAAAGTAACAGCAGCTTTTAATGAAAAAATAAAGAAGAAGGTCAGAATGAAAATAAATAGAACCAAATTAAAGATTGGCTTAAAGTTACACTTGCAGGAATTTGTTTCATTTCGGAAATCAGGTCCCCAGAGATGCCCCGAGGAGCACGAGCCCCGCCCCGGACCCTGACCCGAACTGCCCCGGGATTAGTGACCGCGAGCGCGCGCTGCAGCTCATCAACATTTATGTTCACTTTTTTATTTTTAATGAAGAAATTCCGTCGCAGGAGGAGAGAAGATAGAAACCCGGTGTGTGCTGAGACACACAGACTGATCCTGCTGAACAAAGGAAGGTGTGTGTGTGTGTGTGTGTGTGTGTGTGTGTGTGTGTTTGGCCTGGCTTTATTAAATGACCTCACTCACAGCGAGCTGACACACACACACACACACACACACACTCTCTCTCTCTCTCTCTCTCTTTTACTTTTCACTTTAAATCTCGAGGTTAAAAGACACCCGGATTGTGACATCATCGTGCGTCTGCCAACTGATGAAAAAAGCACTCGCGCGCCTTTCCTACCTGTGTGTGCGTGATGTCGCGTTTACGACTAAAACAACGACGTTACACATTACTATAATAAAAGGAGAGAAAACAATATCGGGGTTAAAACAAATAAAAGTATATGAAAGGCTTCCAACTCAGAAACAATAATAATGTTTAAAATTTCCAATAATAAAAGGCTAAACAAACAACAACAAAAGACAAAGTACTTAATTCTGAATAAAATAAATAAGTAGAAATAGATATTCCCCATTTATAAGAACAATAAAAGATACATTAGATAAAAGACGGAACTAATTGGGAGGTTTGTGTTTTTTCCTCATAGATTTTTTATTTCATATCATAAATTGAAACAAGTGATTTAGTTGTTATTTGTTGAAAACCTACTGACAGTGAATTTCCTTTACACATTTCTATGGCTTCTTGCTGTTATTTATATCTTTCCTAAACAACGCAATTGGAAATGTGTTAGCAAGTGCCTACAGCTCAGATCTCTGAAATAAATAAATAAATTAATAAATAAATAAATAAATAAATAAAAACTCCCTGGATATTTCCCATCTAACAGCAGGAGGGCAGGTGCTTCTTACTCTGTCCAGTAAAATTTACCAATTAAAGGTTTAATAAAATATAAAATAAGAAGTGTAATGAATAGCGTTTTCATTTCATATCTTTTATACACATAGATATTAAAGTGGAGCCTCATTAAATACATTGGATTTGGCCTTGTAGCTGCCTGGATTAAAATGACACCGTGTTATAATTAAAGAGCTGCATTTTGTTGATGATTGTTCGATCGCTCTGATCAGAATGAAGCGTTTCATAGAGAAGGAAATGAAAATAGAAAGACACAAAATAAAAAAGTCAGGACTTCAGTTAACTTTCATCTGTAAATTAGACTCGATATGAAACTGACTTCGTGACGTAAGTAGATTTCAGTGAGCACGACAGACAACAGACAGACTTCCGGCTGGGTTTGCATTAAAAAATAAGAAATTCTTAAACTGGGAAGACTGTCAATGTTAGATTATGGACTATAGACGTAATTCTGAGAACATATAACCTTAAAGAGTTACTCATCATGATCTAGATTGTGTGTGTGTGTGTGTGTGTGTGTGTGTGTGTGTGTGTGTGTGTGTGTGTGTGTGTGTGTGTGTGTTTTGTGCTGTGTGTGTGTGTGTGTTTGTGTTTTGTGCTGTGTGTGTGTGTGTGTGTGTGTGTGTGTGAGTGTGTGTGAGAGAGAGAGAGATCGATGTAGAGATTTGTTTTCATTTGTATAAAAGAAATTGGTGTGGATTATTATTATTATTATTATTATTATTATTATTATTATTATTATTATTATTATTATTATGTGTGTGAAGTTACCAGATTTAATACATTTAGATCCGAACAGAATTGTGATTAGGGTTATGAAGGGGATAAAAACATAAATAAACAAACAAATAAATAAACAAATAAATAAACAAATAAATAAATCTTACTGATGAAGTGTGATGTGGTGAGGCAGGATGGAGGTTTCACTTCCTGACGTGTTGATGGTGTGGATGAAGGTCAGGAGTGATGTGATGTGTTGTCCCTCCTCTTGACACACACTCTCTCTCTCTCTCTCTCTCACACACACACACACACACACACACACACACACACACACACACACACACACACACACACACATTTTCTTACACACACCCCTCATTCACACTTCAGCATCTGGCTCGCTCATTATCGCGGAACAAAAAAGCGGATGACACACACACACACACACACACACACACACACACACACACACACACACACACACACACACAGCAGCAGCACTTCCTCTCCGCCATGAAGCTTCTGCTCCATATTCATCTCCACTGCACTGATAAAGATGTCGGAGTGATGCTAAAGCCAAAAGTCATGCTCTCTTTCTCTCTCTTTCTCTCTCTTTCTCTCACTCACAAACACTCACAAACACACACAAACCGATTTGCAAACATTGGTATCCCATCAAAAAAAGCTTACAGGAAAAAAAAAATGTAGGTCAGAAAAGAAAGCATCATATTATGTAAAATATCACTTTTCAGACAAGAAAGACAGAAAGACAGAAAGAAGGAGAGAAAGAAATAGAGCTTCATGGTTCTGAGAAAAGAAGCAGGTGTGCTAAACTCCTCAGGACTGTGGCTGGTTCTGCAGGATGTTCAGTAAAACTAAGCAGCTCATTTATAAAGCTGCACACATCCTACCTGAGACTATATTTTAAGCAAATTTTTGTCACACCAATTACTGAAGTTTTCATTAATGATTGTTTACTGCTTTTTATAGTATTTTTTTGAATATAGAAACATTTTGAAGGGACCCTTGATCAACAGCAGTTACTTGCACGTGCCTAAGGCTTTTGCACCGTATTGTAAATATGATCATCATAACATCGTTTAAAAACGTTACGCGAGCAATAAACGAACAAAAACGACTTGTCAGAACACGACGTGTAAACAAGAAACGATAAGCAAAACCAGAAGTGAACATGGAAACAACGAACTCACTACATAATGTCAATTAATGAATTATGTGTGTGGGCTGGGAGCGAGAGGGGGGAAATGATCTATATAAGAAATCAGATGGAAAACAAACAAGCAAATGATCGTGTGTATAAAAAGCAGGTGGTAGTGCCAAAGGGAACCTGATAGAAAATATACAAAGTTTAAGTTCGCGTGTGCGTCCTGATTAAATGTGAAGATTTTTGTGATCATTTTTACGATAAAAAATATATTAAAGGAAAGTTAAGTAGACATTGTTAACAGGTAAATGAAGGTGATTCCCCATAAATCACGCTGCTGCTTAAAAAAAAAAAGCTTCCCGAAAAAAATATTTCCCAAGATTCCATAAAGAAGATGTATTTGTTTTTGAGTGGAAGATTTTGTTCTAGTAAAACACTTTTAAAAAGCATTTATAACACAAGGGAGCGTGTTCATCTCCCCCTGAAACCACGATGCCGAACAGATTGTAGATTCGTTACCTGGGACGCGGAAAAACCAGGTGATGTCCTCAAACCGGAAGTAGTCTGTACAGGTGATGTCAGAGGTTTGTGGCCAAAGTTATGTCCTTGTGATGGAGACATTGATAATGAAAGATGGCAAAATAGATGCTGAAATAATAATCCAGTCATGTGATTAATAAAAGAAAGAAATAATAAAAGAAATATTGATATAAAATGGCAAATAATAATAAAAAAGTAAACACATGATTAGTCAGTGTAGCCTGGCTGAGAGTAAATGGACCGGATGTTGGTGTCACCATGTGCTCTGACTTTAACCTTGAATGATTGAGAACGTAAAAGAAAAAAGAAAAGAAAAGCAGAAAAAAAAATCTTTTTGACGAAGCGGGATTTTCTATTTTCTGTGATCACTGAGCGTTACCGTGTGTGTGTGTGTGTGTGTGTGTGTGTGTGTGTGTGTGTGTGTGTGTGTGTGTGTGAGGCTCTGATGCCTGACCTCGGACACACAAAAGCAAAAACTTTCCCTGAGCAACAAAGCTTTCATTCCTGCTTTCCTTCACACTTCTCTTTCTTTAAAAAAAAAAAACTGCTTTCATGGTCTACAGGCTACAGGCTACACACACACACACACACACACACACACACACACACACACACACACACACACACACACACACACACACACACACACACACACACACACACACACACACACACACACACACACACAAAACACAACGATTTAAAATCTAGATCATGATGAGTAACTCTTTAAGGTAGAATAGAAGTTATACCGTATGCGCTCAGAATGACGTCTATAGTCCATAATTTAACATTGTCAGTCTTTTTGAATGTAAACTACTTGTGATATTCAGGTCTTGTTTTAACCTCCTGTCTGAATAGTCTGAAAATGATTTATTTCAAAAAAAGAAAAAAACTTATAAAGCATATTAGCACATTTAAAACACAGAATGGTGACCAAATTATTGAAATCTACACAGCTAAAAATTATTAAACATATTACATAAACATAAGAACTAAATAATAATAAATGCCACGTATGTAAATTCAAAGTCAATTATTATTATTATTATTATTATTATTATTATTATTATTATTATTATAAGTAGTATTAATTGTCGCCGTTTATTTATTTATTTATTTATTTATTTATGTGTTTGTATTCCTGAAATTTTCCCACTGTACAAATTACGTGCTTGACACTTTTAGCACAACATTTTAAAAAGCACACAAAATGATATCTTCGAATACCAGTAGTTCCAGTTACCCAGCTCCAGCCACCTGATTAGGTTGGGTACCAGCAGGCACTAAGAGGGCGGGGCTAGAATCACTGTCCCAGTACCTCAGGCTAGTTTGTATACAAACAATCTTCATCTCTTTGATGAACTTAAAGAGAACTGAACATCGCACACAACGAGAACATGAGACATGAACGAGACATGTTCATGGAATTTCAGGAAAAAGTCCATTTTAATTTCTGGTTAAAGATCAGTCATTATGTTAGAAACTACAAGAACGATAGAGAAAGAATTTCTACTTACACGAACGAGATGATAAGAAGAGCAGTGAGAGTGTTAGCCCCGCCCATAAGCCTGACGCTGATTGTTTGTCATTTGTGAAGAGTTTTTACAAACCTCAGCGTAACTACACTCGGCACACACTCAACACAATAAAACACCAAACTGACTAAACAAAACCCGTCTCGCACAGGTGACCTGTTTATTGTTGATCAGCAGACAGACACTGCAGGTTATAATGAAATTATGTTATAAAAAAACGAATATGCAAATGTGTTCACTTAATGAGAAATGAGCAGCTTTGATGAGTTATGCGTTAAAGGCGGGTCAGATGCGCCAAACAAGACAATTGCGAAATAGGAAATAACCTTTATCGTCATTCTTAGAGTTGCTCAAGTGTGTGTGTGTGTGTGTGTGTGTGTGTGTGTGTGTGTGTTAAAGCCCAACAGGAAGTCGGGGTGATGTGGTGTGACCTCGATATGAGAGCCTCTGAATGGAGTCGTAGTCTGAGCCCTGTGATCTGCGAGCTGCTAAAGAAGAGCCCAAATCCCTTCTTTACTCAGAGAGGAAAACACAAATTAAACCCTGCTTTCACTGATTTTCTTTTCTTTTCCTAAACGGAGATTTGTGATGTTTTTTGTTCTATGTGTGTTGGGAATTTCTGGTTATTTCCTCCTGCTACATAAAAAAAGCTTATTAAAGATCTTCATGAGCCTTAAAGCATAAAAGCTTAAAAGAAATCAATCAAAATTTCACAAAAAATCTGAGTAAAAATACTTAATATACAAAAGTAAGGTTTGTATTCGGATTGTTTCTATTGTATTCCAATAGTGCAGTGTTATGGTTTGTTGTGGTGTGTATTGGAATATAAGAGTGTGAATTATGGTGTGCTACAATAGTGCAGGTGGTAAAGTGTTAATCCTGAAGAATTTCTCTCGGATTATAGAGTGGATCTAATGACCGCGACCGAGTATAAAGTTTCTAAAACAGAAACCATGTTATGGCTGAGAGGAAAAATTAATGAGGAAAATTAAACCCTTTGTAAGAAGACACTTGATTTAAAATAGGGAGTGATATGATTACAGGCTCAGTTCTAATGAGATGATCAGAAATGTGAATGCAACCAGATTATGATTATAGCTTTTTTTTTCTTCAATTGCTTTGAAGATTTTGTGACAGTGAACAATAACAACAAAAACATTATTATTATTATTATTATTATTATTATTATTATTATTATTATTACAAATGATAATAATAATAATATAACAACAACAACAGCAACAATAATAATAATAATAATAATAATAATAATAATAATAACAATAATAATAATAATAATAATAATAATAATAATAATAATAATAATAATTATTATTATTATTATTATTATTATTTATAATAATAATAATTCACCATATTTATTGTACAATGCTGGACTCATTGTCGTGCATTTTTATGCGTCCTGTGATATTTCAGAAAAGTGTAGTTATTTATGAAATATTGAAATTATTAATTAGACAACATACAAATTCAACCAAACATATAAACATAAAAGTTAACAGAAATAAATATCATATATATCTACTAGAAGCTATATTATTTGTATTAAAACTCTCTCATCATGAGTCGGAATATGTTTTCATCTTTTTAAGGTAGAAATAGACTTTTTAATTCTTTTTGGATTTGTGAAACAAACAATAAACAAAAAAGTTACAATTTTCTCGATATTTGTGTGTTTTGCTCTAAAAGTAGACATATTATTGGAATGCTTAGTGAACAATGAGCTCTATAACCTTATTTACTCCCTTAGGCTTAGAATCTTTCTGCCCCAAAAAAGTAGAAAGTTGACGCGAAACCTTCTAATTTTGAGATAATATATATTACTAAACATTTTTGAAACATCTTGTGTCACTTCCTGGCGTATAAGCTCACACACTCGCTGCTCCGTCATGTGTACAAGTTATTGTTGTCGGTAAGATGCTTGTGAGAAAACACGTTTTGTTTGTTCAATTCAACACGAATCTGAATAAAGTTACTGAAATCCGGTTAATATGACAGCTGTATCAACATGATGTGTGGTTTATGACCGCACTATATCCTCATGACGTCTGCTATATGATCACTATATTACATATTACATGATGCATTTTTAATGAGTGGCTGAGGACGGGGATTAGTTCACGCATTTTATTTGAATAATGAATCCTTCTAAGCGATGTCTTTTCTTATTAGAGTTACCCACACTGCGCTATACAAGCTAATTAAAGTGTTAAGACTTGTAGTGTTGCGCTAACACCAGCAGTGTTGAATTTCTCATTCAGATCCTTACAGATTAACAGAACTGTGGGTGCCAAAATGCCCAGGTCGCAAAAAAAGAACATAAAAAAACCACACCGCGCGTAAACAGAGGAGGAGAGAAACCCAAGAGGAAGTTTTCAGAGCGCACTGGAGCTGCTAATTCAGCACTCTGGATATATATTTTTTGCTGCTTGTGCATTTTGTAGGCTGTGTATTTCTCATGCGTGGTGTGTGCGCGTGTGTGCGCGGGTTTCATTTCGCCGCTGCTGGTGCGCATCACTGGTTTCTTTGAAAGCGCCACCAGCAGCGTTCAGGCCGCTCAGTCCCGCATTACTCTGCGCTGGAGTGTGACGCCTCTTCATACACCTTTTTAAAAGTGCTGAAGTGAAAGCAATGAAACAGCGACCAGGGTTTCATAACAAATAATCAACTTAAGCCTTATACGACCTCATGAGTCACTTCGGTTCATTAATAACGAGACATGACCTAAATGTGTCATTACAGGCTGCAAGATCATATAGTATTAAGGACCAATATGACATGACATAAGAGCATTTTTATTTGTCATAAAATTGAGGTTATAACATAAATAATAGGCATCATACCCCAAGTGTGTTGTCAGCGTTTTATTACGCTACTTATTTGTAATGACATAGTTAATTAACCTAATTAGTTAGATGACCAACATGCTACACCACATGAAGAATGATTACTATATAACCGATGTGTTATAACATATGCCTAAGGCATTATAAGGCACCATCATGTTAATATGGCTGATGGCTATGCCATATGACTAATACATGTAATATGTTACACCATATGACCGTACTATTCATATATTATATAAACAAAACGTATGTTTTATGACATGCGCACGAGGCGTTCTAAGGCGCCAATACGTTAATATTGCGCACATCCATTCCATGTGACCAATATGTAATGTGTTATGCGTCTAAAATTCATGGACCATGTGTGTTGGAAAGTTTTATCGTTAATAGGTAAAAAGCCAATGCATTGTAATGCTCTATAACCTGTATAGCCTGTATTGATCAGTGGCTCCATATGTATCATACGTAATGGGTTATGACCAGTATATAACCAATATGGTTAAACACCAGTGTGTAAGAACACATACATACTGTAATCAACGTGTTTTAACAGTAATGTGTTTTGATCAAAACTTTCTAACTCAACAGAATATAATGGCATATGAGCCATGTACAGAATATGTCTAATACATTTTATAACAAATAAGTTATATAGTTATATGTGTAATTTTATACATAACAGATGTGTTTGATCTAATGACACATTAGTAATATGTTGTGAAATATGACTAATATCTGAGCAACAATTTACATATCGGACTTTGTTTAGGTAATGTTTATGAATTAGTAATAGTACACATGACAAAGACTTTACACAAAACTAATGCACTAAGAAATGATAGATATTGATATCTTAATGATTAATGATTAATATCTAAATGATCAATATCTATCAATGATTTATCTGTAATGTACTATGAAATATAACACACTATACGCTTTATATGAATGAGATGTTAATATAGCACGCTTTATGGCTATGTATATGACCAATATGTTATTAAGCCAAAATGTATGGAGCAATGCGTAACAACATAATCAATACGTTTTTTTTTTACATTTATTAATAATGAGTTCTGACATATGTCAAGATTTTATAATGTTCTATGTATGCTCAAATGTTATATTGTTATATTGATCACATGTAATGTCATATAAAGAGATATTAAACAGTTTACATACGAGTGTGATATGTGTGTATACATACATATAATAAATGATAGATATTAAAAATACATTTTGCTCATAGGTTATTAAATGCCATTATCAAGGCTTTATAACGCCCCTTTTATATATATGACCAATATGTCATATAGATCACATGTAATGACATTTGGCCAAGCTTTATATGCCAGGATGTAGTATTGGCCAACATATGATGGTTAAATTATCATGTCATATTAGAATATATGACAAATATCCTAAGTCTAAGTCAAAATTGGATCATTGATTCAGATTTTAACATGTTAGGCTTATATATAAACTATACATCACATGGTCAATATTGCATGACACGTGACAAATATGTCAATTAACCTTTGACTTATCAGGAATACATGAATATCTTGTGATCATAATTTATGATGTATGACCAATTCTGTGTTGTGTTATATAAGGCATAAATAAACATTGCTAAGGGATGAAATCAAAGGATTTCTCTTTATTATTCCGAAGTCTCACCTGTGCACGCAGCCTACAGGACTCGGTGCTAATTGAATCCCTGCCTTTGGGCTGCTGTACCTTTAAACGACGGAAACGAGGCGAGGCAGAGCTGCTGTCACTTAGCGGAGTCATCGGATCACGTGACACAAACGTCGTCTCTTGATTGGTCGGAGGCACGTGTCTAGGATACGGGAGTGCGACGTCACACGGGAGTCTCGTATTAAAAATAAGAACAAAAAAAAAATCCGTAGTGAAAGTATTTGAGAGCCAGTTGGCAGCTCTTTATTTAGCCGTTATTTGCTCACTGAGGCGCGACTACAGCACCGGCTCCTACAGAGGCCTTATTACTCCTGTTATTATTCATCTTATTATTAGTAGTAGTAGTAATATCTTTTTGGCTTGATAATTAAATTGCTCTAGTATTATTGAGAAGTACTTCGTGGAGCTCGTGGAATAAAAAAAAAAACTGTAGGCTAATTATGTTTTTTCTTTGTGCGCCCAAGAAACGCTCGGGTGGCATTTAAAATACAGAAAATATTTTTTTTCTTCTGTTTTTCAGTTTGCTGTTTACATTTTTAAGTAAAAATATAGGAATACATAAGAGGAAATTATATAAATATATATTAAAAACCCTGGAAGTCGGGAGCGCTCGCCTGCGTGCGGGAGAAAAAGGGCTTCAGGAGAGTTTCAGGATGGAAGAGAAAGATCAGAGCAGCAGAGATGCAGGAGACGAATCGAACCGAGCCATCCTGCCGCTGCTCGAGCCTCCAGGAAACCTGCACCGGATCACAAACTTCTACATCGACAACATTTTGCGGCCGGACTTCGGACGCAGAAAAGAAAGTACCGCCGCCGTCAGCGCGTCCGAGCGCAGCGACATCATTAACGCGTCCGGGAGAGAGAACCGGTGTCCTTCAGAGGCGGAGACCGACACAGACCGAGCGCGATCACCGGGGTCGGGTGAAGAAGGGGCATCAAATCACGCCGTTAGCGGTTCGAAGCCCGGAGAGGAAAGCGGCTCGGATCAGAGCGCAAACTCGCCCAATAACCAGTCGATGCTGTGGCCAGCCTGGGTTTACTGCACCAGATACTCGGACAGACCCTCATCAGGTCAGAGGTCATTTCGGAAATATACTAAAAAATATTTACATAAATAATTATGAGGGTTTTTTTTTTATTTTACCCACGTGATTTGACACGTGAATAACAAAATATTACATTTAAACATAAATTTGATACATATTTACCTTTAGTGCATCTGAAATCAACTTTACAATTCTATAAAAGTATAAATTACAGAACAAAAACCGGGTTTTGCACGAGTTTTTTCCCCCCTGCCTTCGTTTTATATAAAAAAAAAAAAAAACGACGAACAAAAATACCCGAAAAAAAACATAATAAATAAAGATCCGTTAATAACACAGTTAATAAAATCACAATTATAAGAACTTGAGCCATCTTTATCTTTATATATTCAATTAAAACAAAATAAAAGTGTGAAAAAGTATTTTAAATAACTACTACGTAGGGAGAATTTCAAGAAAACAACAAGAAAAAAAACGAATCGGCTCCGAAGCTGAATCTCAGTATATCAGCTCGGAGTTCCTACACCTGCTCTGCTTCGCTCCGAGTCTTTTTTAATATTCATGATTCATAATTTAAAAAAAAAATCAGAACGATTAAACAGTAAAACAAATTTAAGCAAATTTTACCTGAAAGTAAACCCACACAGGCTTAAAAGATGACTGTAAAGTTACACTTTATGCACATATTTGTGTCTTATTTATTTTTTGCTTAGCTTTAGTTAAAACGTTTTCTTCTTCAATGTAGTCTACAGTTATACAGACGATGTACGGCGACATTTCATACAGAAAATAAAAACGAAGCTTTTTTTTGCAATGAATTTCTACAGAGTCTTTATGTGGAAAAGGATGAACACAAACAGATGGGAATTTACTTAAGCGTTGTGAGGCCATTTTAGCAGCTATGCACCAAAAGACTTTTTGAAAGCGAATTAAAAAAAGTAATTTACGGAATGCTTAAAAATAAGCCGTTTCAAGAAATGTTTTTTTTTTCTAGGAGAAAATATAGAAGATACAAACTATGGCAAGTATATTTAGATAAAAAAATGTGACTTAAAACTGTGGACAAATTGGAGACTTGAAATATGCAAAAAAAAAAAACATTATTATTATTATTATTATTATTATTATTATTATTATTATTAGTAGTAGTAGTAGTAGTAGTAGTAGTAGTAATAATATTGAATATTATTATTTGTATTAGAATTGAATTTTATTATTAAAGCAGCAAACAGTATATATCTGAAGTTCGTGATGCGTGATGACTTATTATAACTTAAGAAAATATTTTACTGGAGGTTTTCGATCAAAGTGTCTATCAGTAAATTATTTTTAATAAAAAATAAAACAGTATTTAGGTAATGTTCGTGTGAAACGAAGCCAAGTTTAGCGCCTTTGTTCGGCCGAGGTCTTTGTTAATATTTCATTAGCATATTTTTGTTGGACAATGGGGTTGAAGGACGTCGAGGCTTCAGACATTTTGTGCTAAATGATATTAATTTTGATGAAAAACACTTGTGTTTTATAAAGTAATATCCTTAAGCATTTTATACACAACCTCTTTATGATTAAATTGCGCTTAGTAGCGAAAGTTTCAGCGCAAAAACAAACCTGTGTACATTATTATTATTATTATTATTATTATTATTATTATTATTATTATTATTATTATTATTACTGGTATTGTCTGGGATTTCCTAAGGTTCACAACACACATTTTGCTAATTTATAAAGTAAATTATGGCGCTCATATCAAATTATATTTCATGTGTTGCTTTAGTCTAATCTTTAGCTTGGTAGCTAAAAAGCTATTAGATGATTTCACAATGCTCTTCACATAAGACACACACACACACACACACGCACAAGCCAGGGGAGTGTGGAAATACACGCCCTTTAAATATAAACACATAAAACAAATATTATATTTTATTATTATCAAGTTATAAGCTGCTCATGTGACCTGATGTGAGCTACATCTAATGAAATCTAATGAATCACATCACATTGCTGCATCAGAAACAGAAACCTTCTCACATCTCTGACACCAGGAAACCGGAAGTGCTCACTCCGTGTAGAAACATGCACCCGCAGCACTTCCAGCAAAGTTTATAAACAGTTATAAGAACAAGAAGAAGCTAATATAAAAATGTTGTTGCTATGGAAACAGAGGAGGGCGGGAGGGAATGGGGAAGTGGGGGAGGAGGGGGAAGGGATGCGTTAACCCCACCCCCTCCATACCCCCATCCCGCACCCCAATCCCAAATCTCTACAAGCCCCCAAAAAACTCCAACACCCTTTCAAATATGGAAATGTGTATGCAAATGTGTGTGTGTGTGTGTTTATGTTTATGAGAGATAGAGAGAGAGAGAAGCTTTGGAGTTTTAAAGAACATAAAACTCTTTAGGAGAGTTATAAGTTATGCAGTCTGAGAATTATTATTATTATTATTATTATTATTATTATTATTATTATTATTATTATTAATAATAATAATAATAATAATAATAATAATAATTTTATTATTACTATCAATATATATTTTTAACTCTTGAATAAGTTTAACTGAAAAGTTTCTGCTTCTAAACTTCTGCGCTCCTCAGTTGCCATAGCAACCACATTTCATAATGCTGTTGTTTTTAATATTACTTCTACTACTACTACTACTACTACTACTACAACTGCTACAACTAATAATAAAATTAATAATAATTTATTATTATTATTATTATTATTATTATTATTATTATTATTATTATTATTATTATGTGCTAGATACATTTGGGTTTTTAAACACATTGTAAATCCCCAACTCTTTTTCAACTACATGAAACACTAATATTACACAGATGTATATATATATTTACATAAAAAAAAAATAACTTTACATTTCTTGTCCATCTAAATTCTCTAATGTTGTTTCACTAATAGTTTTGGGTTTTTGTGCTCACTTATTCATTTACATACAAAGTAGTATTTTAGGAAACGGAAAGGAACACCTCTGGCTTTATGTTTTATATCTCATAGAGGAAGTTTTAGTGGAGTCAGGCTGCGCGTGCTACTAAATTCACCTGGGTAATAACCTGCAGCACGAGCGCGCGCCTCATTAACACAGTTTATTATACACATTATACACACGCGCGTGCTGGTCTAGTTTATCAGCTTCCGGGAGCGCGGGGGGGGGGGGTGTTAAAGTGCGCCATGTTAATCACACACACACACACACACACACACACACACACACACACACACACACACACACACACACACACAGAGCAAACCTTCTGAAATCCCACAATGCACTGAGTATTGCACTAGTGTATGCGGTCACCCATAATGCATCTTTGTTTATTATTATTATTATTATTATTATTATTATTATTATTATTATTATTGCTGTGTGTAAGAGACATCATATGAGAGCCCTATATACAGTGTGTGTGTGTGTGTGTGTGTGTGTGTGTGTGTGTGTGTGTGTGTGTGTGTGTGTGTGTGTGTGTATATAATCATTTATTTAGGGGATTATATTAGGGGATTTTTACTGCTGTGACTTTTTAAGTTTTTACTGAAAAGTTTCTACTTCTTCTAAACTTTCTCAGTTTCTCTCAGTTACCATAGCAACCCCTGGTGTTACGTATTATGTATGTTGCTATAAGTGCAGATATTATTAGCAACATGATGATGATAATGATGATGATGATGATTATTATTATTATTATTGTAGTAGTATCAATCGAGCAAACCACACCTTTCTAACGCAAACCCGTCTCTCTCTCTCTCTCTCTCTCTCTCTCTCTCTCTCTCTCTCTCTCCCTCCATGTGCGTGTGTGTGTGTGTGTTCAGGGCCCCGATCGCGCAGACCAAAGCAGAAGAGTGTGACTCGGGAGGATAAGCGGCCCCGCACGGCCTTCACGGCGGAGCAGCTGCAGCGGCTGAAGGCAGAGTTCCAGTCGAACCGGTACCTGACGGAGCAGCGGAGACAGAGCCTCGCTAACGAACTTCAGCTAAACGAGGCCCAGATCAAAATCTGGTTCCAGAACAAAAGGGCCAAAATCAAGAAGGCGTCAGGCACCAAGAACATCCTGGCGCTGCACCTGATGGCACAGGGGCTGTACAACCACGCCACCACCAACAACAAGGACGACAAATCAGACAGCGATTGAGCACAACGCGTTATAACGCGCCATAGAGCGCGCATAGACCTGCACCGTGAGCGGCCTGGGTGCTCTGAGACACCAGCGGAACCGGACTGGGTCTGAGCGTTGATCTATCTGCAATACCTTTATCTAGCCTTTCATTTTCTGTGGTGTGAGTTTGAGATTAGTTATTATTATTATTATTATTATTATTATTATTATTATTATTATTATTATTATTATTTCTTTTGCAAGCATTAACTCTGCTGCCCATACAGATGAAGTAGCCTACACTCTCAGAGAAAAGGGTACTATGTGGTACCAGTCCCTGTACCTTCCTCCAGTGCGCATGTTTAAAACTTTCCTGTGGCCTAAAAGTCATCAGCGGTCCAGTTATGCATCAGAAATCTTTTATTAAAGCTCACTATTCCACATTTGCAGGTGAAATCACGAGGTTCTCTTTAGTACCCTTTCATTCTTAGAGTGTGTCCGAGTTCTTATTTAAAAAGCAGGCGCTTCTGATCGACTCCTGATCTTCTTTATTCCATGCTGAATTCCAAAGAATTTTTCATTTCCTTGCTGCATTCAGGCAACTGTGATTTTAAAATAAAAACTAGCCTGTGTATGTTTATGTCCGTTTTTCATGTTTCATTTTTAGGTTTTGTGGATTCTTGTGTTAAACTGGGATTTTTTTTTTGGTAAAAAATTCAATAAAAAGTAACACAGCATAAGTTCACACTATACACACGATACTGTATTTATAGGTTTATAAGTAAATGCTCTATTTAACTCTGTTACAGGTTACACATTATTATTATTATTATTATTATTATTATTATTATTATTATTATTATACTCGCACACAACACGGTCACGCGCGGAAAAAATCGTAGGAATTCGTACGAAAAAAAAAAACACTGGGCGGAGTTTAGCAGCTTGGGCCATTTTTTACTATTTCTTGGAAGTCCTACGATTTTTTGCGTGAAATCGTGTTGTCATACAGATATTAATATAATTCTTTCATTTTCAGGTTCAGACAACTGAATGGCGAAGTCGCATAATGAATGGAAATACTTGATCCATGAATATCCTTTTCTTTCCTTTTTCTTTCTTTCATCTCTCAATTTATTCAACAGTCCAATAATGCGTTTCTTTCACTTTTTCCGCCCTTCCTTCATTTTTTCTTTCGTCACATTAACGCTCAATTCATTCACAAATTCAGACTTTTTTCGTTCGTTCTTTAATTTTTCCTTCTCTATTTCTCCTAGAAATATTTAACTCATTTAATGTGGTTTTCTTCTTCTTTTCGTGCAGTTTAATTCAAAGCAATATTATGTTGTGTTTTAGGTTGTTAAGTCAGATTCTAAATATTCTGGAGAATAAAAAGACATAAAGGCTACTCTCAGACAGGAGACTCGGATCTCATGAACGACTTGACTGAACTTCAGTCGGAAAAAAAAATCATCATCTTCCTTTTTAACACAGCAAATTTCTATGAATTTGTATTATTTTCCAAGATATTTTGTTCTTTTCCTGCCATCATGCAATAACTATGAAACTAGAAGAGTTAAAGCAACCAAATTTTATTTCGTGTGAAGTGCGTCTTGGTGTAATTTTCGGGAGAAATGTTTATTTTTTATTTTTTAATTTTTTTTAAAAGTGTGTATGATGAATCCATTCACCAAACAAACACACACACACTTTGCCTTAAAGTTCTGAATGGAACTTGTTTTTGTTTTGTTTTTCTATGAGAAACTGTGCTCTTCATTATCTAAAGGCCTATAAAGAAACGATTTACAGCA
The DNA here is from genome assembly GCA_011419295.1 of Clarias macrocephalus. Classification (NCBI taxonomy): domain Eukaryota; kingdom Metazoa; phylum Chordata; class Actinopteri; order Siluriformes; family Clariidae; genus Clarias; species Clarias macrocephalus. The sequence continues at coordinate 42,371 of JAAGKR010004500.1, read as the reverse complement.
GAATCTACAAAGGATATAAAACAGAAGGAGATAATTTAAATGACTTTTTCCCTTCTTTTGTAAAATGTCAAATTTCATCTGATTTTCTTTGGAAGTATTCTTAAAATAAAAGATGTACATAATTTGTATCATGTTTATTTGTGGCATTAAACCCAACTGGAAGTCAATAAAACGAGGCTTATTTGTAAGGTCATGTTGTTAAATTTCTTTATTTAGAGACAGAAGAAAGTCTTGGTTATAATATCGAAAAGAAAAAATATGCTGAAACTGGAAACTAAACTTAATCCTTAACACACACATACATAATCTGAAGATATTTAAACCAGTGGGACACAAAAGTAGAATCCACTGATTTCATTCAGACTGGTTGTAAAAAGTTACAAAGTTCAGACACATGATTTATCTGCTTATGTACATCACAGTGCTCAGCTCTGCTTGTGTTAAATATGCTTTATAAATGAAATGCACGTTCTATAAAATGACAGTAACGTCCTAACTGTTTCCTGCCATTTTACTGTTTACTTGCTTTTATTGAACAAGTTGACTTTTAAGAACTTTTAAAAAGTTCGACCCGGGTCGAACTTCATCATCATCATCATCATCATCATCACAGTTAATAACAGCTACCTAAAGCTAAAGCGGATAAATTACAGATTAAAAACATAATTTTGTTTTCTTCATCTTAACTTTTAAATCTAACACAGTTTCAGGAACCAAAATCTCCAGGGTCCTGTCCTGAGCAGGGAATTTATAAAGGTTTCTTTGTTAAATAGTTGCTAGTTGGTACACAAGACAACCTTTACTCGTGTTTAGTAATTTGATTGTGATTATTTTGAAGAGGCGGGGTTTGGTTAATTACTTGATCGCAATTGGTTTGTCGAGGTGAATGTAAGATTCCTAATTGTAGTTAGCGTGTTGTTTGCTACAGTTTGCATTAATACAGGCTGCATTTCGTTGTTATATTTATTCATCATTTTTTTCTACCTTGAATTAAACCAAGCTTTTACATTTTAAAACGTTTTAAGGAACGTTTACATTTTAAAACGTTTAAATTGACAGTAAATTCAGTAACTTTTTTTAAAGCCAGTATAAACATTTTAAATATCATCATAGCAAATGTGACAATACGTATTGTTGATATAATATCTTAAAACGAATTGCAAAAAAAAAAAAAAAAAAAAAAAATCAGCCATCTTTGCCTTTCCTATTTATATTAAAAGTTATGATTGGTCGAGTTTAAGGAAGGGGCGTGGTTAGCTTAATTTTAACTACAGCGTCACCATCAAATGAAATTGCTTGTGCGCGCGCTGGGCTCAGGAGGACATTGCTTATGTCGGGTCGGGTCGGGTTGTAAGGCTGACATGTGATCTTAAAGACTGGAGAATTTTCGTGTAACTTAGTTAAGCTTATTTGAAATAAACGCAAGTAGGAATTAACAATTGATGTCCAAAACCCAAACTTGGTTGGGAGTCAGTTATTTTATTATAGATACTTTCAGTGTTATAGATCCAACACTTGTGTTGTTCCGACACCAAACAGTGACGTTACATCCACTGGTATAAGTGTGTGTATAGAAACTCTATAACTGTAACACACCTTTTACTCTCAGGTTTTAAAATGTCTGATCAGTTTAAATGCGCTATACTGCATGTGATCAAACGCTTTATGTGAGCTCCTTAAAAACACACACATGAAAAATAAAGACACAAAACCGTTTCTAACTTCATGGGCAGCCCTGGAATTTAACAAATCAAACTGTGAGCTTTTATTTGGTGCGACCTGAATCTCATTAACATCTCAGAAATAACGGAGTGTATGAAGCTGCGCAAAGTCACAACTTAGAGCAGATACCAATTAAGGTTCCACATAAAGCTTCGTGAATCTTTATTAAAATATTGATTTCTTTTTATTTTATTATTTATTCACATCGTTCTTATATTTGGAGAAACTTCAGGACATGAAGGAAGTTTAGGAAGATGTGCTGATAAAACAATCCGAGGAACTTTGATCGCTTTTCTCTTAGAACTTGAAACCAAGCAGGAAGTGGAGACGGAGAAATGCAGGGAAACAGCTGCTAAACGGAGTCATATAAGCGCAAAGGTCATGAATTATAGCACGAAATTCTGATGCAGAACTTATCAAATGTCAATCACTAACTTGTATTTGAATAATGGTTGTTTATCAACAGGCGACAAAACTAAACAAACTGTAGGAATAAGAAATGAGTCTCAGTCCCACTTCAGCAGGACAGTTGCAGGCTCAGTGTGTGTAGAGATCTTATATGAGAATATATGTGTTTATATATTTACACCAAAAACGTGCTCTGTGCAAGGAGGAGGAAAAGGTACAGAAGTGAATAGGAGTAGATACAAAAAGGGCAGCAAGGAGCAGCTTTGAGAAAACCTCTCAGCATTGACCTGCCTTCCTCAATGCAGCAGCATCTCATCTGCATTTCTATTCGCCAACGTGGAAGTGGCCGGCGACTCCAAGCTTCTCTGGAAAGAGAGGCTGAAGGTCAAAGCTCCCTCCCTCACGGCTCGCAGGTGGCTCTCATCCTCTCTCTCTCTCTCTCTCTCCTAGAAACCTTTCATCGCCTCTTGAGCTCTGTCCAGATTCAGCAACAGAGCCCAAGACTTTTTTGCAGAGTTTTATGTTTCGACCTTTTCACCTTCAACCAAACTGGGTTCAGACAAAAGCTGATGTTCAAGACCTTTAAGCAGATTTAGGTTTTGTTGTATCGTGCCATTAGCAATGTCTCAGGATATCATGTCCTGGTGTGATTTCCTGTTTGCATTTTTTTAAAAATTTTTTACTTTTGCACAACAAACAAAAAAACTAACAAAAAACTTACAAAATTTTTTTTTGACTGTCAACATGAAAGAGAGATATAAACAGCACTGACTATAAATGTCCATGCACAAACCTCAAACCTTCATATCAACCAGTCCTGACAATCCCACTGTGACTGGAAAAGAAAAAAAGTCTCCCAAAGTGGCGTACCTTCCAAAATCCAGGCGTCTCATCCAATCCACACGCATGCCCCGAGCTGAACTCCAACAAACAGCCAAGCCAAAGGCCAGCCACGCTCCAAAAGAAAATACATATCAGAAAGTATTGACGCTCCCCATTTGGCCCCCCGTACAAAAGGGGCAGCGTCGTGACCCCTCCCCCACTGGGCCATTTATCCATAGTTTCTGGCCAGCTTCCTGCTCAGATCTGAATATGCAATGAACAGCCTGAGAGCTCAGTGACGAAAATATAATTAAGGCAGAGGGGAAGGTGAAGAATGGAGAGGACATCAGACTAATTTCACACCCGGCTCGCCCACAGCCAAGGCCTCGCAGCACCACGCAGATCAAAGTGCACTGGCAAAGTTAAAAAGAGGACTTAAGCACGCTAATCTCCAGGACAAATATATTTTAATCTTGTTAGAATACAAGTTAATGCTGAACTTAGCACTCGCTACACATTATATTTGCGAGCTAAGACATTCTGGCCATCCTGTGCCACGTATCAGAGAGCACATGGGCCGAGAACAAAGCAGCCATTAGGAAAAAAAAACACACAAAAACTACAAAACAGAGCAATAAAAACACACTCAGAGCTCTGGCCTCGCTCAGTCACCTAGAGTGTGCACAAGAACTGAGGCCACGGGGTCTCAGCAGCACCTCGGTCGCCCCTGATCTCTCATGGATTTAAGCTTAAGTCACCCGGCCGAGCACAAAGAGAAAGCCTGCAACATTTAGAAACGCAAACTGAGCCGCTTCCTGAAGCCTAACAAGAAAAGAAGGAAGAGGGAAAAGAGGCTTAGAAGGTTGATTACAGACTTTTGTTGCAGTCAGAGTGTGAAAATGCTTGTAAAATTTGGGTCTGGTCGGTTGTTCATGCTTTCAGATGATTCAGGTGTAAAATAAATTCATAAAGAATGAAATTCCACGAAGGTGTTTGAAGATTCACTTTAAAGACATAAGGGGAAAGTGTTCAACATTTATCACAATGATACATGTATGTTCATAGTTAACATATTCTAACGTATAGTAAGAAACAGAGAAAAAACATTTATTCCAAAAGCCATTATGGAATAAATAAAGCCAGCGTTCAGTGCTGTTACAGTAAAGTCCTGAGTGACAGTGTGGTGTGAGACAGCAGACAGACTGTTACCTCCACAGACTTTTGGTGTTTTTTAAATCAACCGGAACTGCAGCAGTGTGTCCACAAATGAACAATTTTACCTGCTACACTTATTGTTTTGTGGAAACGTCCATGTCACTAGTTAGTCCCTGTTCTCACTTACATTGCAGCAGGTACAAACACACACTCTCATCATCCTTTCTTTACTCTCTCTCTCTTTCTCTCTCTCAAAAAAAAGACAAAACACCCACACAAACAAAAGAACCAACTAGTCATGTTTCACAGAAACCAAACTCTCTCCTGAAGAAGATTGAAAAGTAAAAGTTGCAGCTTTACCTCTGACTTGTAAAGCAGGTGTTGCAAATAAATAATTAAATAAAACCCTTCAGCATATGAAGGATTACACACATTTTTAATCAGTTTATTATCAATGGACAATGCGCTGCTCACAGAGAATTAATCAACACCTTCTGACCAATTGGAACTGGTCATGGTGACGCTTAAAGTTCAAATGCCACGCCTCCTTCAATCAGACTGACAGAGGCCACGCCTCCTTCACTGAGAGTAGGGGTGTGTTCCGTTCGGCTGGAAGTTTCCTATGAAGTACACTGCATATGGTGCTCTGCCATGTTAAGTGCGATTCTAAACCGCTGGGAGTGGAAGACTGACACAGATGCCACGCCTCCTTCACTAGGACTGGCAGAAACCACGCCTCCTACACTAAGACTGACACAGAGGCCACACCTCCTTCACTAGGACTGACACAGAGGCCACACCTATTTTCACTGAGCTTGAGACAGATGTCACGCCTCCTTCACTGAGACTAGATAAATGCCACACCTCCTTCGCTGAGAATAAGGCCACGCCTCCTTCACTAAGCCTGAGACAGAGGCCACGCCTACTTCACTGAGACACATGCCATGCCTCCTTCACTAAGACTGAGACAGAGGCCACGCCTTCTTCACTGAGACTGAGATACATGCCACACCTCCTTCGCTAAGACTGAGGCAAAGGCCACGCCTTCTTCACTAAAACTGAGGCAAAGGCCACGCCCCTTCACTAAGACTGAGATAAATGCCACGCCTCCTCCATTAAAACTGAGACTGGGGCCACGCCTCCACTAAGACAGAGAAAGAGGCCACGTCTACTTCACTAAGACTGAGGCAAAGGCCACGCCTCCTTCACTAAGACTGACAGTTGCCACGCCTCCTTCACTAAGACTGAAAGTTCACGCCTCCCTCACTAAGACTGAGACAGATGCCACGCCTCCTTCCCTGAGATGGAGACAGATGCCACACCTCCTTCACTGACACTGACAGAGGCCACACCTCCTTCACGAATACTGACAGAGGCCACACCTACTTCACGAATACTGACAGAGGCCACACCTACTTCACTGATAGAAGCCATGCCAAGCCAAGACTAGCTCATCAGTTACCCAGCTCTTATAATAAATAGTCAAAAACATTATTAATAAGAGATTTTTTATTTTCATAATTTGTTCAATGAATTTGTTCGAGCCTGTTTGAAAGCTCGGAGCTCTTAATGATCTCATAAAGAACCCTGAAAGAACCATTTAACAAAGCGTGTGTGTGTGTTTTATTTGAGTAAGTACAAACTGAAAACTAATTTCCTCTTAGTGTCTAGAACCTTTTTTTTTTTATCTTCGTGGAACAGTAACTAACAGACACACTAACTAGGGGCTCCTGAAAAGGGTTTTTTGGAAACACAAAAGTTTCCTCACTTGCTAAAATGGCTCTAGTGATGGGGAACACTCTCTGATGGGGAAACGCTGTTAATAGGGTTCTCCGCACAACGTTTGAGGTTGAATCAGGTGTCGATATTTCATGATGTTTGTGCCCAACAATCACCCTTTACAAACCTATAGTATTAATATACTGCATATGAAACATTATGTGACATTTGTAAAACGTTAGCATTCTATGCAATCATTGGTTCACAAACGTGATTCTGGACACGATGAAAATTCATCAGTTACAAACTGCGCAGCGTCATGTGCTCTGAGCAGATCTGCACGTGACCACAATGACGTCACTGCGCTGTGTACTGCAGCATGTTGTGTAACTGCACAAGACTAACCGTAGTGCTAACAAAAAAATAATAAAATCAGGCTTCATTTAAAACACTTTTTATTATTCTTCATCAAAATATTGTTAGAACACAACATTAAAGATCCATATAAAACACTTGGTCTTTGCTTGTTTATTTTTAAACCCGATCCGTCGCTGAGGTTCTGCTCGGAGCTCGGTCCGGCTCTGAGCACGCGAGGCGTCCGAGGTTCTGGCTTAGTGCTGGGGTTAAATCACAGCTCAGTGTGCTGGAACATGGAGCTTTTACAGTGATCTGAACACACACACACACACACACACACACAGTGTTTATAATACACATGTAACACAGTTTAAAAACACTAATGTGATAAACTTCTGAGATAAATTTTTTAAAATCGCATTTCCTGAAAAAAATTATTCTACAAACTGAATCCAAGCAGCAAAAAAGTTACACATAATAATAAGTTCACATGTTAAAGCTAGTATACGCTAACAGATTTATCATTTAAAGGAAACACCTTTATTCTTCTTTCAATCCAAACAAAAAGTTAAAAGATCAGTTATTTTTTGGTTTAATGTTTATAAGGCATATAGATTTATTGTATACGTTTCTGTTCTCACACACACCGAGTACACGCAGTAATGTGAAAAATGTCTTCAGTAATATTTGGGAATATTTTTGCCCAGATTGTGCGGATTATTAAACTATTAGTCATGACAATAATATGCTTTATATAATGATATCATTTCCTTTGAAAAAAACAACAACAACAAAAAAAAATGTCAACATGTATCCAACTACAGACGTCTGTCAATAGTTTTGTGTGTATCATGCAACGTTTTCTTTAAAAAAAAAACAAGCTAATAAATGTACAGTATGTTTTAGGCAAAAAAAGGGGAAAAAAAGAATTTTTTTAGTTTGTTCTGAGTTTATATTTCAATAAAATCTACACTAAACTGGTGTATTTTACATCAACACAGCCTGAAATAAGACACCAGTTTGCATTCTTATTAAAAACACGGAAAAAGCTGTAAAACTAATAATACTACTACTAATAATGATTCTTGGTATTAATTATTGTTATAATAAAACAGCTTTAAACATTTTTTAAAGATAAAACCTGATCAGTGACTGGAAAACACACAGACACTAATCTAAACATTTTCTAAGACGTTTATTTATTTATTTTTTCCCTGAATTTCTCGTCAAATACAAAAACGAATACGACCTTGAATTACGTTGAAATAACCTCAGAAATATCTCAGCGATTAAATCATTAACAGATAAACTCCCGAAATGATAAATATTTTACTATAACTGATATATTTCTGCACTTACTGATCAGCTTTCGCTCACGGGAACGCTCACTGCTCAAACAGACTGCTTGAAATAATGTTGTATAATAATCATCTTTTATCGTTTAAAACTGTTTCTGCAGTTATTTCATTAAAAATGAACACCAGGATACAGCGCGTGTTCTCAGAGAGCAGAGTGTGTAGGCCTTTTTCTAGGAACGCCTAATAAAATAAATAAATAAATAAATAAATAAATAAAAAGAGAAGCATGACTTAGCATGGACGCGAGCTCCACTTGAGCTTATGCTAGCGCTAAGTCAGACCGCTACCTGGACACTGTCCACCCCCATGCTAAAGGAGGACATTAAGCATTCAAATCGTACGTCTAGTTTTATTATATTTAACAACGTGTGTATGAAAAATAAACAAACACAATTTTTTAACTACTGAACATCTTAATGTTTACTGATGTGGATAAAAAACAACAACTGTAATTAAACAAACAAAAATTCTTCCTGTTTAACTTTAGAAAAGTCAAACGTCATCACAGTGTTTATTCGTTCGGAAGGTGAGGTCACGTGATTTTTTTTGGTCACGTGTCTCTGGTACTTTTCTGCAAAGCCGAGTTCAACATCTGAAAAAAAAGAATGTTGTGTATTGTGCTGAGAATAAACTACGATTTTATTTTAGTTTTTGTTTCAGTGCTGTCGCGTTTGAAGAAGAAAAACAGCGATGGAAATTCATCAAGTCTCAGTAAAGTGGAGTCTAACAAAAGAGGACGAAAAAACAAACCTAATTCATGATGAAATGCCTCTAATGCTGAAACGAAATCATTTCAGAATTTTATTAAATATTCACAACAGCAGGTTTTTCTAAAAAGAATAAATGTAAATAATTTTACAATCAGTTTAAGATGCGCGCGGCCCGCTCACGGTGTCACAAACGCATTAAATGTTCCGGAAAGTTTCTTACTCAGCTTTAGCCTTGAGTTTAACTCATGAAGTCCCTAAGTGATATCTAATGAACGTCCCGCTGCAGTCATGTGACAGTCTGGGAATCCGCGTGCCCGTGGCATCAGCTCCAAAATGGTGGCGTGTCTGAGTAGCACGTGTGACAGAACGAGCTCATTTAAAAAATAAAAAAGAAAAAAGAAAAATTTTGTATTATTTAAAAGTTTTTCATATACTTAACAAATCTACCGAATTAACGACATCTCATGTTCTACGTTTAACCCTTTCAAACGGCATTTCTTGAACAAACATATAAAAAAATTAAGAAAATTCTGCTGTGACAAAAAATGTAAATTTTTAAACATATTTCCAGTTTGTGCTTCATATCAGGTGAACAGCGCACTAACGTGGACGTTTATATACACAAGAGTTTTTTTCTCCATTATAAACCCTCCAGAAGCCTGAAGAGTTGAATAATCTGCTGTTTATGTGATTAAAAACTAATTTTAATGAAGACTCCTCCACAGTGCGCCTCCTTTGTTTGCTGGGACTGACATGATTCCTCACGTGAGTATGACCGAGCATAATTACGACTCGGTAACGATGAAAAAAATGAGGTTAAAATCGATATGATGCACGTTGCCGTGGCACGACCTTGACGTGATGTACTTTTGCGTTTACACGTGATCGCAGCTGCTTTCGATGGAAACGGAAATTAAATACAACATATGCATCTGTTCTTTTTTTCCCTCCACATATGATGATGTCATCGACAATCAGAGGACGTCTCGGGGAAGGGTAACGGCGTCGCCTTTTGGAGAGAATTTAAGACGTTACGCTACGACAGTAAGTTCTAAATATTTGTGATGAGTCCGAAAAATCAGGTCAGGCTCAAGAAAGCGAAATGAAAATTCGCTGGTTTGTTGGGAAAGACGAGAAATTAAACGTTAGACGATAACCAGCGTAAAATTATCAATATAACGAGATTCTGGATAAAAAAACAAGTCATTTTATGGACTTGTTTTATAAGATTCATTAATTAACCGTGTTTAATAATAATAATAATAATAAAAAAAGGTCAACATTCATTGGCATATCTATATTTTTTTACAATTTTATTACAGAATACTGAGTTTATTTCTATTTTTCTTTTTTACATTTTTTTGTATTTCTTTGTACTAAATTTTACAAAGTAAAAAAAAATCTACAGTTGAATCTAGTTTATAATTGTATGTAAAAAAACTTAAATCAATGCTTTTCAACAAAGTTAATATGAAAGTCTTTAACATGTAATAAAAAAGAGGAATAAAACTTATAAAACGTGAATAAACGTTATGACGTCATGATATAACAATAAACACGAGTGCAGTAACAACAACAACAACAACAACTACTAGAGACAATCAGATATGATCTGTGTGTTCAAGGTGGAGGCAGTGTGTGTGTGTGTGTGTGTGTGTGTGTGTGTGTGTGTGTGTGTGTGTGTGTGTGTGTGCATGCATATATATATATATACATATACATATATACCTGACACTTCGCTACACAACTTCTGGGCCACGTGCTCGTCTCCCCGAGCGAACAGAGCGATGATGTCGTCCTCCAACTCCTCCACGATGGTTTCACACTGAAACACACGTCTGATTTCACTCCACAGCAAACCAAACAAAACCTCTGCACCTTCCAGGCAGCGCGCGAGGGCGAGTGGGCGGCCATCTTTAACGCTCTAACGTGTGCAGGGCTGCCATCTTGGAAAGCTCGAGAGTTTAAAGGATCTGTTCCTTACAAACGATTTACAGGATTTTACACAATCATCATTTACATACATAAACATTGGATTTTCAGAGGAAAAAAGAAAAAAAAATCTATACTCAGTTTTAATCTGAACGCAGAACAGATACAATTTTATGGATTTAGTTTTTTTTTTTTTTCTCATTGCAGGTTCACGAGAAACACAAACACAGCGACTGGAGCGACTTTCCCACCTGCGAGGAAGCGTCCAGAGACAGGGGGACACAGGAGGGGTCACACAAAGCGCCTCACTAAAAACGTCCAGCACTGAAAGCCATTTAAAATTAAAATCAAGCCTGAAGTCACTGAAACGTGAACACGTGTGCTCGTTCTGTATAAACAAATCACATTTATTTTTTTAATCCAAACACAATCTCTCTCTCTTCTCCTTTATTTATTTACTTTCCCTCGTTATATTTATATCTTGGATCTCTGAAAGCAAAAGCACTAATGACATGGTGAGATTGTTTGCCTCTACACGAATACAAATTTCTTTAACTGGATCAAAAACACCAAAATAGCTGCTTTTACAGATTTAAATATACAAACTTGTAACCCAACCAAATTCAACATTTTGACAAAACGTTAAATTTTATTCGTAATTATTTTTAAGTGCATGTTTTACTAAAGAGATGAATTTGGTTAGGTCAGTTGATTTATTTATTTAACTCTGAAGAAGGAAAACTTTTCTCTAAAACAGCTACTTAACAACTTCATGGGAAAAAAAGATGAAAGTAGAAAAATGACTTACAGCAAACTTTAAGGTATTTGAACCTTCAGGTCCGGAGAACTTAAAATTGTTTAAATCTGGAAAGTTCCCGCCGTTGCCGCTCCTCGGTGCGAATCTCCTGTAGCTCTGCTGTTTGGTCTCGGGGTCCTCGTACAGCGCGTAATCGTTCATGCTGTTACAAACTCCGTCCAGCAGCTCGGACAGGTGAGTCTCAGAGCGAGCCAGGGGAACCTACGAACCCAAAAAATTATAAATAAAGTTTTTCATTCCAAATGCAAAAAAAAAATAATAATAATAATGATAAATATAATAATAGAAGGGCACGAGGGTCACGCTGATGACCTTTTCCTTCCGTTCTTATTGAGCGGAGCGGAGAAACGCGTCCATGGTGCGACCGCGCTGACTTTTAACCTGCGTCCCGAAAAAAGTTAGGAGAACAAAAAAAAAAAAAAAAAAAAAATGAGGCAGTGGCGTCTAGACAGGTCAAGGTGCAGCACTGCTCCCGCCCTCGGGGCCTCCCTCCGGAAGGGCGCAGGGGAAGGGGGCAGGAGAAGAGAAAGGAGCGCTGCCCGGGGGGTAAGCGGCGGGGAGGGGCGGTTGTCAACAGCAGCCAAGTGCAGGGTAAACAGCGCTCTCTCTCCTCCACCCTCGGCTGATCAAAGCAGGAAGTTTCTCCCTGTCATCCCGCTGAAAAAGGGGAGCAGGGGTGAGGAGGCATGGAGAGTAGAGTAGGGGGGTATTAACAGAAGAAGAAGAAGAAGAAGAAGAAGGATGGGGGGGGGTGTATTTAGGGGCAGGTTGCGGATGAGCTGCATTTTTTCAGCATGTAGATATGACCCCGGCTGCCCCCTTTCACACACAGTATGGACCCTTCCGGTCTCATTACATTATAGAGGTGCCTTTTTTTTTGGCTTTCAACACACCCCATCTTTCCATCCACATCACCCCCCCCTCTCCCTCCCTCCATCAACCTCCTCTTCTTCTCCTCCGAGGATCCGCGACACAAAGAGAAGCTTCCGTGGCTCACCGCCATCTGGTCACAAAATAAGACAAAAGGTCCCGGGGAAGAAGGACAGCGACCCGTGCGCTCATCCCTCCCGGTTTTAATTAAAAAAAAAAAAAAAAAAAAAAAACAGTCGGATGGACAGAGAGAGAGAGAGAGAGAGAGAGAGAGAGAGATAAGACACAGGATACAATTGCCTGGAGTATGAATTAAGGAATGACTGGCTCCAGTCGCTCCACAGGAACAGGAAGATGATAATTTTTTATTTTATTTTAAAAAGCCACAAAGGCCGCATTGTGTTCTGGGAGATTATTGTTGAAAATGAAACAACGCGAGGACGGAGCGAGTTTAGTGTGAGAATAAATCTGATGAAACATCTCGGGTTGTTATTATTACTATTATACGCCAACTCATTAAAGTGGTCCGAATTTCAGCGCCGTGAGCTTTGGTGCTGCCTCGCGCTCGTCATCAGGGAAAAAAATGGTGGGGAATTTAATTCGTGGCCGTAACAGTTGGAGGGGTTTGAATAGGGCCTGTCAATAAAGAATTTCTGCTGGGATAAAGGAGGGTGTGAGTGTGTGTGTGTGTGTGTGTGTGTGTGTGTGTGAGAGAGAGAGTGTGTGAGAGTGTGTGTGTGTGTGTGTGTGTGTGTGTGTGTGTGTGTGTGTGTGTGAGAGAGAGAGAGAGAGAAAGGCTTCTCGAGGATGCCACCCTTCACTGATTTCGCCTCAATGGAGGAGCGGCCCACATCAGGAGTGGAGCACTTTGAGGAAATTCAACCAAAAAAAAAAAGATGACCAATTTGGCGATTATCATAAAGTAGATTAGACACTGTCGCGCATCAGATTCCGGACAGCGCAAGCGCGAACACCATAATCACGCTAGTGAGCGACAGGCCGTCGTTTGTTCTCTGCTTATATAAGATACAAGAATTACTCGAGTCTATGCACATTAGACACGACGTACACGTAAACATAAACGTCTCGAATCATTCGGCAGGAAAAATCCGATCCTGTTAGCGGTCCGAGCTTTACACTGGGGTCTGATTTTAGCGGCAAAAATAGAAATAAAGTAAAATTATAATTTTCAGTCTCATATTATTGCATCAATCTTATTGAAACAGTAAGAGTAAAAAAATAAAGCTGGGAAGGAAGTAGTAGAAGTTGCTATTGTCTCCGGGGCGAGTATAAAGCTAGGACAGCTAGCTCACTTCGCTAACCTGAGGCTAGTTTCAAACATGAGCGTGTAACATCTGAAGCACACGACTGAGGAATGTGTGGCGGCATTTTGTGTTTATTTCTAGTAAACTTAAGAAGCTAGCAAGGCTACTAAAAAGTCTTGGGAGGGGGGGGGGGGGAGATTTTAATTAAAAAAAAAAAAAAAAAAAAAGACCACACCCACAACGAATGATTCGTCACCTGTGAGTGTGAACGCACTGTATGATGATGGTGTTACTGTTGGTGTGATTTGTTCTAACAAGAAAATTCCATTAAATCTGTAAAGACTCACGGAAAACCCGTTAAAATCGTCTGAATGACATCATCGTTTAAATTTTAATACTGAACCCTTACACTGATAACGGGTGATTTAGAGTTTACAGCTAGAAAGAAATAAGGATTAACCTGAAGCTGCGACGTTCTGATTCGGAGCGCCTCTCGTACCCTTAAAAATAATTTCTCAGCTTCATTTCCCAGCACGTCAACAAACTGGTTCCCAGTTAGAGAGAGAGAGGAAAAGGCAGACCAGAGTAAACACTTGTTATTCATCCGAGGCTGCGATCAAAAGGAGATTAACCCTGAATCAATAGGCGAGTCTGCACCTAATGACGCTCCCTGCAGAGCCGGGGTCGGGGCGGAGAGTTCATCGGGTCTGACCTTTAAAGCCTGACACCATGGTTAAAGAGGAAACGGTTAAAACTGCCCCCCCCCCCCCCCCACCCCGTTTTTTTTTTTTTTACAACAGCAAGTGTGACGAGTCTCTGGAGCTGCAAACAGCACACGGGGGGGGGATTAAGGGGCGAGGCAGCTCAAAAAGAAATAAATACATTAATACATTAGTTAATTAATTAACAAAACTTAATTAAACAAAACTTAATTAAACTTAATTAAAGACTGTGATTTGAGATAGATTTGAGTGTAATGGGATAATTTGCAAAAAAAAATGTTTAAAAAATCAAGAATTTAAAACAGTTAAACTAAAAACTAAACAAATTTATATAGTTACCGATAGAATTATTATTATTTTTTTTTTAAAGTAAAAACTCAGTGATGTTTTTTATTTACCATCTCAACAATTTCAGAGAATTTCAAACTTTAAAAACACTTTTTAAAAGATTCCAAGCAGCTGCATTTAATCAGTTTGTAACAAATTTTAAAAAAGGGTATGAAATAAGGGATTTCATATATACATTAGAGCGATATAATAAAGTGTTTAAAGTTTACCTTTTTATCAGTGAGACTTCCGTCAGGATTCAGCCTGAAGCCTCCGACGTGGACGGTCTTCTTCGGGTCGATCTGGCTGATGGAGTATTGCAGCTCGTCTGCGATCGCGTTACAGGCTGAAGGACACACGCCGTCATTACAGGCTGCTTCCCTTATTCACTACACATCAGCCATCTTTACGTAACGTTTAATTGTTTCAAAAGTGTAATAACTGTGGTGTGAGCAGACTGACTGGGAACAAGAGCGTCATAACTTTGTATAGTCTGAGGACATTTAGTACTGTAGGTAGCTACGTAATAGCCTGTTCCATAGCATAGCTAAAGTTTTTTGGGATTGAAGGTCCTGTTTTTCTTTTTTAATTTCTTTAACACAGGTCTCAACATGCCCATAAAGTGTGTGTGTGTGTGTGTGTGTGTGTGTGTGTGTGTGTGTGTTAATGACGCAGCTGAAATACTGCTCAGATATTGCATTTCATTTTTTTCTATACCTCACACTGCCCCTGTTTCACTCCTCTTCCACATGTGCTGTTTCTCTCTCTATGTTAATGAGCTCCTGCTGAGCCACGCCCCCAGGGTCTCCTCTTATTTGAGGTCACATTAGGGATATAATTTAATTAAACCCTGGTTAATACAAACATGGTGAAAGGACAGAATGTTTTTTGCTTACCACACACACACACACACACACACACACACACACACACACACACAGGAAACCCGTCTAAACATGACAAAAAAAATTTTTTTCATCATAGGTGTCCTTTAAGTTTCAAATTCATCGCCCCAGTCCACAGAAGTGAACACATTTATTTAATGGATTATGTCGACGCTTCGTTCCAGCCCTGCGCTCAAACAGGAAGAAGAAAACACTATTTATCACTAAATTCTTTAAAAACACTAAACGTTTTGCACAAAAGTGGAAATGTTCATGATAGAAAAAAAAAAAAAACATCTAGGGTGTAGACATGATCTGAGACACAGCTCTAGATTGGGACGTAGCCTGGATTTTTTCCCTTTTTCGCGGGTCAAAAGAATCAGTTATAAGATCAAAAGGTCATCAAAACACACTTTAAACACTCGCTAAACAATTCGGACCAAATTAGTTCTAAACCCAAAAACTAAACCACATGCTTAGCTCAAGGTTTTGTAATGGATTTACAACTACTTAAAAAAAAAAAGTTTTAAAATAAAGCCATATTGCAGGTTGTGTCCTGACGTCGGGGTGGAGCTCGGTGGAGATGGTTGGAGCTCAGTCACACTGCATCACCCCCAAGGGGACGGCCCGGCCGGGACGCCGCTTTTATACAGGATTTAACCGAATGGAGCTTCAGCACTGGAGAGTTTAGCGCACTGGGACATCACACTCATCATTCCTCACGAACGATAAGCGTCGAGTAAACAGGGACTGAGTTAAAGATGAACTTTACACTTTGAAGTTGATTATTTTTCCCATAACCGCATGTCCTGGACACATCCAATCACCTTTAGGGACTGGAATCACCAGGGACCAGTCGATACGATATCATCACGACACCCAGGTGATGATTCGATCTGCATCGCGATTCTATAAGTATCGTGATTTTATAATATCCTGAATTGTTTTTTGAATTGTCTTTTTTTTCTTCTTTTTTTAAGATTTTATTGCAATTATAAACAAATTAACATGTTGCTCATATGCAAACATACTTCACTGAAGTGATCCCCCCTCCCATCTCTAAAAGATTCGAGTCATACTTTGCACTAGAGACTCCATTACCCATACAGCGGTTTTAATCAGTTTAATATTACTGCACCCTGCGTTTGTACACGTCCCTGTGACCTGTTACTACGGAAACAATAACATGTTAGAACGAGCGCCTTAATACAAACCTGCACTACTTTCAGAGCTGCTGTTACAGAGAATTAATCACCACCTTCCGACCAAACGGAATCCAGAATTCTGTACATGATGTAAACAATTCTGACTGCAGGGTTTTTCAGACCGAGGACAATCTGCATTACAGAATCTAACCAAACTGGGACTCACCTGAGCAGTAGAGCACTTCGTCTCTCTTCCCGTCTGCCGTTCTGGACACGACCGCCATCAACACGAGCACAAAGCTGATCCACCGCGCCATACTGAACTGCAGAGGAACAGGAACAGGAACGGGGACGAGAGGACGTGAGGACACACAGTATGACTAATGCGCCGTGTTCATATAAACACTCAGGTAGAAGGAAGGAAGCTGTGTAGCGTGTGATTTGAGACACAGCCCGAGTATCATTGACACAACCTGCACCGTTCCCTGAAACTCGTCCACTTTAAAATATGACTTAAAAGGAGCCGAATTTGTAAAGGTGTCGGAGCAGTCGGAGATAAAACTGTCGAGAATCTTCAGGACAGAGGAGTTTATGCTTCTCTGCTGGTTTCTCAGTTACATGACCATACGCATTTTAATCTTAATGTGAGAATAAAGGGAGGCTGTGAGAGAATGAGAGTTTAATAGAGATGGAAAAAAGTTTAATCATGATTCTTCTTTTGTGAGTGTGTGTCTGTGTGTGTGTGTGTGTGTGTGGGGGTTGTAAAGTAAAAACACTTAGAAAAATAAAAATAAAATATTCTATCAGTTAACAAAATGGAACCAATCCAAATCAGAGCAGTATTTGGTGTGACTACGCTTTGCCTTCGAAACCAGCACTGCCATCAATTCCTCCAGGAACAATCCAACCTCACAGTTTTTGACGAAACCTAGTCGGTAGTTTGTTCCAAACATCTTGAAGAACTAAGCAAAGATCTCCTGAGGATGTCGGCTGCCTTAAATCCTTCTGTCTCTTCGTGTGATCCCAGAAAGACTCGATGATGTTGTGATCGGAACTTTGTGAGGTCAGAACATCACTTCCAGGACGCCTTGTTCTTCTCTAGTTCGTAATGACTCTGGCTGTATGTTTGGAGTCGTTCTCCTTCTGCAGAATAATTTTGCGGTCAATCAGACGCCTTCGTGATGGTACTGCATGATGGGTAATGACCTGCCTCTATCTCTCAGCACTGAGGACAGCATTGATCCTGACCAAATATCCAAATCCAGTTGCAGAAATGCAGCAACAAACTTGTAAGGAACATTCACTGTGCTGCACGGTTACCTACAGGCGCTATTTATTGTAACGCTCACAATCCTGCCCTCCTGCTACAGCTGGATCCTGTGTTTTCATGTGCAGTTGACTCGCTTAGCCTTGTTTGTTTATTTATTTATTTAAAGATTTTGTTGCAATTATAAACAAACTTCTCAAATAAACCAATCATATCATACAGGGTGCTTTGTTGGGAATTTTTAAATAGGATTTTGGGTTTTTGGGGCACGATTCATCTGTGAAGACGACTTTGGCCACACCACTCCAGACAGTAGATGGATGTACCCGGGTCACACTGGTGTCCGCCAGTTCTTTGCTGATAGCACTGCTGCATGTCTTCCGATGTCAAAGGGAAGAAAGCATGATGTTTCTTTCATCTGCTGCATTAAGTTTCCTTGGCTGACCGCTGCGTCTACGGTCCTCAGTTTCTTTGAACAGTAGCTTGAACTGAAGTCTGCTTTGAAATCGTTGCCTAAGCAAGACCTTACTGCCGTGGTGGATGACCTGCGACATGAAACTGTCTTCCACAACCTCACCTTAGTAGCAGAGTTTGTCTGTTCCTTACTCAGGTTTAAGCCTCCTGCAGGTAGTGTGCTCTAATGCTATGCTCACATTTCCAGCCTAAAGTGACTCAATTAAAATTTTTTACCCTAAAGTGATACTATTCTGATGGTTTAGGGCTGTTTGAACGCACAAACACAAACAGGACAGGCAGATCAGAATTCATGTGACTTTTTGCCTCTGCACATGAGTAGGACGTGACATCATCAGCACCTGCAGCGCTAGCAACAGCTGCTAATACAAAATAATGAGGCGTCTGGCTTTCTATCTGCTTCTAGACCTCAATAAATACGGCTGACTAACTACTCGCTGTCCTCCAGAGCAAAACCCCAAGCATGTTTGAGGCTAAAATCACATCCGGGGGGGGGGGACTTCCCGAACCCAGGACCCGGGGGGGGGGGGGGACTTCCCGAACCCATGACCCGGGGGGGAAACTTCCCGAACCCAGGACCCGGGGGGGGACCTCCCGAACCCAGGACCCGGGGGGGGACCTCCCGAACGGACGGACTTCCTGAGGGTAGAACACACATTCAGAACAGATCCATAACACACCACTAGGCTGATGTACACCCACTCTCAGGGTTAAAAATTATTTAATTTAAAAAGGATTTGCAATAAAAAATATTACGATAATTTAAATTCAATAATACTGCATTTATAGATTATATAATTAGTTGGTAGTTGGTATAAGTAGTTGTCAGCTGGACCTCATAGATCTGCTTACCTGTAACAGGTGCCATTTAAATTCATTTAATTAAACTCCATAATCATGCTAAATATGTTATACTTAATTAAACCTGTAAACTGTCGCGCTCGTGCCCTGCGCTCGTGTACTTGTCGCGCTCGTGCCCTGCGCTCGTGTACTTGTCGCGCTCGTGCCCTGCGCTCGTGTACTTGTCGCGCTCGTGCTCTGCGCTCGGTCTCAGCTAACCTGTCCGCTTCTGTCTAAGGTGAGAGGGGGAAAACTTTTCCCTGTTATTAAAGTAAGCGATTAAAATACGACCTTAAACACAAAGTTATCTAATAAATACACACCTGTTGAACAGAAACTGTCCGTCTCTTTGTGTCTCTGTGTGTGTGTGTGTGTGTGTGTTCCTAAAACAGGTCGTGCAGGTTCTCCGTACACGCAGGTAGACTTTATCCTACGTGCCGGTCTGAGGCGCTGCCACGACCCACAAGCGTGCTGACGGGGGGCGGTGCCTGACACGCCTACCAGCCAATAGTGTGGCTCCTCTGCGATGGCTGGCCAATGAGGCGAAGGCTGAAGAGTCACAGAGTACCCGGATGGAGAAGGAACCGGAGAGTGAAGTAATTCAGGTTTGTAAAATGGAGTTGAATTCAGCAGTGAAAATGAATCATTTGGGGAATTGACTCATTCTGGTCGGTACACTTAAAAATGATTCATTCCTGTTCGTACAATTAGTGTTAATTACAGACTTGATTAGCTAGTGTATTACAAAATGGTTTGTATAATAATAATAATAATAATAATAATAATAATAATAATAACAACAGGAACAACAACAATTATAATAATCACTTACTGCCAACATTTTGTGAGCTGAAAAAGAAATTTTATGTTTCCAACATTTCAATTCGAGACTAAAGACCTATTTGTTTCTTAGATTTTTGGTTGGGGGGGGGGGGGGT
>JAAGKR010004500.1:0-22619 GCA_011419295.1 Clarias macrocephalus | reverse complement strand
TTTGTTTTTTTTATTTTTTTTTACCCCCCCCCCCCCCCCAAAAAAAAAAACCTTACCAACATTTGACTAATAGATAGATTTAGTACTTTATTGTTCAAGTTCAAGCAGGCTTTATTGTCACCATGTACAGTTAGTACACAGTGAAACGAAACAAGGACCAAGCTGCTACACGCAACATAAATTTACAGCATAAATTAACAGAAAAACTAAACTAGCTAACTAAGAGACCAAGTTAGTTGGCTAGCGGAGACAAGACAGATTGACCTTGATTGATTGTATCGTTACAGCAGAGTAGTAATGAGTAGTAAGAGTAGTTTTAAAGTTTACATGGTTTACAGGGTTTGCAGAATGTGCAATATAGTAAGATATGTCATATTACACATTCTGTACATCCTGTTTAATTGATATGTTTTATATATTTTTTAGTTTAATTATATTTTTATAGTAGCTTTTTCTTATAGAACATTTCAATGCAATGATTAAAAATATGCAATTTCTTTTTGTCAAGTACATAAACATCAGGTTCCATCTTTCAAGTCGATGTCCTACATGAAATCTGCTTTGTTTAAAAAGTGTTCCTGAAACTTTACATGGCTTCTTTGCTGTAAAGTGTACTTTTTACTGTTTGCTTACTCTGTGTCAACCATGTTTCTTCCTTTTATTTTACTTTTATTTTATAGCTCTGATGTCACATGACCAATAACTGTTTTATGTAGCTATTTTGCAAAAACACAATTAAAAGCCAAGATTATATCCTTTGCTCACTTCTGAATGGTGTAGCCATTAAAACATTCTAACCATTATATGTTTCACAGTTTTTTAATTAACCATATACATGGCTCAGGATTGTGCAGTATAGAGTAACATATTCTTTTTGTCAGCACAACATATGCAATATAATGAACTGGATATTACTATACAATAGGCAAAACATCTAAAAATGCAACACATAGGCAAAGAAGTGGCACAGAAACATATATGTTTTTGGTTGTTTTCAGCTCTTTAAAGGTTAAGCATATTTGCAATGTCATTCCCATATCCCTGTAGTGGTAAAATGTACACGTTATAAAAGTAATGATAACTTTTGTTATACCTGACATACCCAAAAAACCTGAAGTTACACAAGTCAATGAGTTTGGACTAAATTTTTCTCCATGTCCTGAGACCACGCAGAGACTCAGATATTAAACTACAAATCCATTCTGGTAAGAATTTATCTTCCAGACTGCACAACATCTGATGCACATGGTCCAGCTTTGCCAAACATTACCCGACTGTGAACAGTTTTGGATAAAACTGCAAATCTAATGCCACCTGCCCCCTGCAAATAAACCATATGGGTGAGGCAGAGACCGGTCTTCATGAGCCAATTATTTTGGCATCATAAATTTTGGCATGTGGAAGAGAGATTAAATCTGATATTAAAGAGTGATATCTGACGCAATGTCGGTATTCTATGTATTAATTTAGCGTCACACACGCTACAAGACTGAATTAATTCCTAAATTGAAGGTTTAGGTATTATAATCATATTTTCTTTAAAGTTTACTGTAAAATTAAGACAAAGATTGAATTATGTATTAAATCCTGATTATTTAGATTAATCCAGATTAAAGATGAATCTGTTGGTGCAATACAATCTAAGAAGGTGGTGAATTAAGTGCAGTATATGTTATTTTAGATATAACCAAGTTAGTGAGGTTAAAAAGCATCCAAAGGCATGGATCTGCTAGAGAGAAGTAAAAAGAAAGGATATCCCCTTATATATAACTTCTATACAAAATAGTGGCTGAGTTTTAGGCATTGGATAAAAATGTAACCCGGGCCTTTAAGTCCAGTAAATAACCAAACATCAAATAATTAAAAGGTGACTCATTTTTACAAATAATTTGTTATATAATGTGAGAAGCTTAGTGAGCACCCCACTCTAAGAACTCTTGCATTCAAGACATAAGCGTCAGACTGTTTATTATTTAAATCTGCTAGACTTTAGTTGATGAAATGATGAACCATGAAATAGTCAAAAATAAATAAATAAAAGACAGATTGAATTAAATACATCAAATGTGCTGCATAAACATTTTTATATTTAAAAAAATTAAAGCATGAAATATCCTTTGAAGATCCACAGTCTTAATTACTTATCCAGCCGAGAATTTCCTCTCTTAAGCAGTACAAGTAAAAATGTGAAGAAAAGAACACCCACAGATTTGGTGCTTATTAATTAACATGAGCACAACTTAGTATTTCCCCACCTGCGCATCCTGTACCATAACTAGCTCTGAGTCAGTTAGCTAATCATCTGACAAGCTAGCTAATTATCTCCCGTTTCTCTTTGCTAATTAATGTCTGACACTAAACAATGCCTGGGTAGTGACACAGCAGTAGTTAAGGGAAACATAGATAACATAGATAGAACTTTTACTGTTTTGCAGGTGATTCCTGTGTATTTCTTTAAACTAGCTAGCTCGCTAACTGTTTCACTCATCTGCACTGCCTTTGCTAATAATGCTAACTATCAACAAAACAAACATTAAATGAGCATCACCCCCCCCCCACCCCAGCTCCAATTTTGAGCAACATTTTTAGTGCAATAAATAAATAGGATGTAATACACATTAGTGAAAATTAGTTTCTGACTAACTTGCTAACAAATTGTGTGTAAATGAACTGATATGAGTAAATAAAAATGATTTTTTTTTAGCTGTTTATACGGTTATTAAACAGCATTTTATGATCAAGCTCAGTTAAAGTCGACCGATAGTCTCTCTATGAACAGCTTTTTGTGCTGTTTAGATGAGAAATTCCTCAGTCATGTTTGGAGGACACCTGAGGAGAACATGGGCAGGTAAATGAGTTGAAACTCTTTTTCTCTTCATTAAATGGGCTTTGGTTTGTTTACTGCTGTTACTTTGTGTGAAAATAAGCCGTGTTGATTTAAGATAATTACTGTTTGTCACTGTTCGGCTGTGTGTTTACATGGTTTAATCGGTTTGTATGCAACACTGCTGCTGCTGATCAGTGCACTTGTCTTAGGTCTTTGGGACAAACTTTATGTATATAATTGGATAATCCTTAACAGAACAGTTGAAGTATTCTGGCACTATGACATTACACAGAATATTTCACAGAATATTTAATAGAATTTTTACTCCATCATGGGATCTGAGCAGATCTCTGTATTAGTGGGGGGGGGGGGGGGGGGGGGGTGACAGGTGGTGTTTATGGAAGGAGTCTCCAGTGTCAGAGCTTTGTAAAATTCCCTATGTGGTAAAGTCTACAAGACAGAAGTTCAAGCTTTGTGGTTCCTCTGAAACCTAACCAGCTGTGGACTTTTTTGTCCTCTTATCAAAAGAGGAACACACTGCGTCTGGTGCAGTAAGAACTGTTTATAGCTGCTGTAACATAAGTGAGAACAGGAGCTAATTGTTTGGAAGTTCCACAACATTGAATGTAACCACAAACCAAAAAAAAAAAAAAAGAAAAAGTATGATTATTAATTCAGATATTTAACAAACCATAACAACAACAATTTATGTTTCTTATCTCCTGATATATTTTTATATTTAAATCTAAAATTTATTTTTTTAAATAAAAAAATTATATTTTTATCAGATAAAAAGAAACACATTTGCTAAATACAATTTCGTGCCCTTTTATATTTAGTGTCTGTAACATATTTTTTAATTCTAATCTTCCAATGATCTTAATCGTCATTCAGATGAAACTGGCCTATTTGGATTTCACATGAAAAGGCATAAACCTGAAAAAGTGTATTATTGTAAAATTCAGATATAAACATGAATTTGACTTGGTTACAGACAGATTAAGCTTTTACCAAAAAAAACTATTTAAGCAAACAATTTTACAGATATTTCTCTTACTCACTATCAATTCTTATAAAGAAATATGAACAATGTGAATTTTATATGATTATTGTTTGAAGTGATACCATATGAGGCTGAAAAATAGCCATTTTGTGGCACAAATAAAATCATCTCTCCAAAAGGCTGAAGTTAGCAACTTGAAATGTTTAGGGAAACGAGATCGGTCACTTCCATAGTGTATAAACTTCTGAAGTAGCTTCTTCACACACATTTTCTGTATTATATGTATAATATAAAAAATAAATAAAATCAGCACCAATGTGTAGGCCGAGAGGAACACACAGAGTCTGGTGCAGAAGCAGCTGTTTATAGCTGCTGCTTTATATCTCACATAGAAATGTTTAAACCTGTTGCATTTCTCAAGCTCTGTTCTCAATGTCTGTTCTTTCTAATCTGTTCAATTTGTCCAAGCTGTATGATGCACTGACTCTCTCGTGACCCTGAACTTGTTGCTTTTGTCCTGTCTTTGCTTTGTTTCCTCAGCGATATGGAAGTTGACATTCTTGACGACGACTCCCTGACCGCCTTAAGCGTGAGTGTTTCTTGCAGCCGAAGCTGCCCTGGGGTTGTCCGAGCGCGCTGTCCGTTGTGCTAGCAGCGGACGTCTGTATTACGGCACGAGGTGTAATGTAAGGTAGCAGCTGTGTGCGCTCCGGCGGCAGGTTTAAGGTAAAGGTGTCACATTCTGCCTCAGGACAGGTGACGGCTGCCTACTCGTCAGGAGAGGCAGTCGTGTTTCTTTCAGTAGTAATGGTGTGTCGAGTTCTCCAGCAGAGACGAGAATGGGCTGCGAGTGAGACGCTGCTCCAGGAGTTGTGTGGTTTCATGTCAGGGTACTGCAGGGCAGGAGCGATGATGATGTGCTCTGAGTGAGAGATCACCGGCGCAGGAATGATGCTGCTGCTGCTGCACAACGACTTATGTGCAGGATTTTTGGTTGAAATAAACAAAGAACAAATTAAACGTTTTACTCTTATTTTTTTATTTACGTGACTGTTATGCAACTTAAATTTTTTTTGTTAAAGACGTCATGTCATGCATGGTTCCATAGTGTATATCACACTAACAAGCTAACGATTGCTGATGAGTCGTATCACTCGTTTTTGTTATATTAAAATTATACATTTATTCCTTACTAAATTTACTTTTTTATTAAAAAACTAGACTCAGGATAATTGTGCTCTCAGTTTTAATTGTATATCCATGTACAAAGTGTGAGACTTGCCTTCATTAAACTTTAGATAATATGCAATGCGAGTTATCTGATCTGTAGTCCTACTGTGTTATGACATCATAAATAAAATGTAGTAAAAAAATTTTTATACATCATGCATCAGTAAAATTTTAACAAACCAGACTTTTCTATAAAAGATCTAAAAAAAATGTCATGAAATGAACTGGTGAACTCTTTGCATGAATGTGCAAATCAGACAGGGCCCTTAATCTCGCATGGCCCCTCCCATTCCTCTTATGTATATTGGTGTATCATTTGCATACTGCAAGCTGATTCGCTCTTATGTTTTATGACACAATAATGCTCGAGATGAGATTTTTTTCAGTGCATGCAAATGGATTCCCATGGAATCATCAAGTTTAATAGGCCTGCTTAAAACATACACAGGTTGAGAGAAACATAATAAATAAATAAATAAAAAAAAAAAAAATAAATAAAACACCTTTTGTCTTTATATAGACGAGCTGAACGGTGACCTTTTGCGTAGTGACGAAGACGACCTGAGCACCAGGTAGAGGTGAACTTTTCTGCTCTGAAAGGTTGAATTCTGGAATAAATACTTACTGTGCAGCATAAATACAACATGCACACACAGACACTGAGCACAGATCTGGTTGTTTTTATTTTAAGTCACAGCTTCTTCACTGAGAAATTTCCGTTAGGAGTCAATTAGGATCCTGACTGAACTTTAAAAGCGGATTTTGGTCCAGTGTTTGTCCAGTGGTATCAGATCGATCCTGATGACATTGTTCAGATCATGTGTGTGTGTGTGTGTGTGTGTATGTGTGTGTGTGCACACAGGGGTGTGAGCTCACATCTGGAATTAGGGCCCAAGGCTGAGGCCGTACATCTGGCTGAGGAGGCGAGAGAGCAGCCGGCAGATGACGAGGATGTTTTCGACGTCCAAATCGATGAATCTCTGGGTGAGTCTTCTCTCTCTCTCTCTCTCTCTCTTTCTTTCTCTCTCTCTCTTTCTCTCTCTCTCTCTCTCTCTTTCTTTCTCTCTCTCTCTCTCTCTCTCTCTCTCTCTCTCTCTCAGATAACATTGGTTCCTTTTCAGCGTGTGTTTGTAAGCCGGTGCTTTGCTGGCGGTTCCCCCGGGATGCTGCAGGCTCAGCGATGGCAGGAGAGGTGAAATTAGATCCATTATCGCTCTCTGCCAGTTTATTTGTCCTGACAAAGTTAGCGCTGACAGCTTGTTTGGTGGACGGTTCGAGCTCTGACCTTGAGGCTCGCGTCCCCACAGAAAAGCGCACGGCTTTGTGTTTTCCAGAGCGAGACTCCCTGCCAATTACTCAGCCTCCGATAACATACGGGCTTCCATCCAAATCTGATAGCGGCCTGTGTAGGTGAAAAAGATTATTGACCCTTTTTAAACCATATCTACGGGGTTTAAAGATGATGGCTGTAATTGATGCTCTTCTCCTGTTGTTTTTCTGTCTAATTGATAAACTGGAGAATGAGATTATCCTTAAGTTAATGGGTGAGAAGCAGCAGGTACCTGAAAGATGTTTGGGGGAGAAAGAAAGAAGGGGGGAAAAAAGCAGTGGTAATTAAATCATTACAGTCTATCATAAAAAGCAGGGGGAGGTTTACATATAAAAGTTAGGTATTAAATAGCTATTAAAATAGATATAGCTAAGTAGATTAGAATAAAGAAATAAAGGGTTGGAGAAAAAAAACTTTTCAAATAAAAATAAAGGAAAAAAGTCTACAAGTTGTTTTTTTTTCTTTTTTTTCTAAGGCTGGGATTACATCATTAACCAAACCCAAAGGAAAATATACTGTATATAGCCCAGAGCAAATAAAGGTAGAGAAATGATGTCAATAAAAATGTTTTTACAGTAATATACAGTAAAAAGAAATGAAATGAAAAGTACAAAAAATATTATGAAATGAAAAACATAAAGAAATGTAGATGTTTTCCAAAGGAAGACAATGAAAAAGAGTAAGTATGTCCTGACTAAAGTGCTGTTACAGTGTCTTCAAATGAAAAGGACAATATTAAAAAAAGAAAAAGTAAGTGATGAAGTGATGAATGAACGTAATCTGAGTGTCGTCCATAAAACCAGAGTTTTAGAGACTTTATAAGTCTTGATTACACACAGTGAGAGACTCTTCAGTCTCGTTCTGTCCTGTACTGTACGTGCTCAACCCCTACACTTGAAATGAAATGTTTACTGTAAATGCAAAGCGTGCGGCAGATGTGCTCGGTGATTTCATTACAGTAATCACGTTTTATTTAGACGTTTGGTCTTTTCCAAAAAGTCGTCAGCGTGTCTACTGGACGCTCAGCCAGGCCAAACGCTCAGCCAGATAAAACGGTGGAACATCTCTCTATTAATTATGATCATCTGTTGGCTGTGATGGAGCTCTCTATTGCCTGTCCAGCTCTCTCTCTCTCTCTCTCTCTCTCTCTCTCTCTCACACACACACACACACACACACACACACACACACAGTGCAGATGGCGCCTGATCTGATCTCCGATTTACACGCTGGTGTTGATGTGGGCTCTCCGCCGAGCCTGTTAACTTCCATCTGTGTGTGTGTGTGTGTGTGTGTGTGTGTGTGTGTGTGTGTGTGTGTGTGTGTGTGTGTGTGTGTTTTGAAAGAAGGACACAAACCCAGCAGACAGATTTGATGAGTGTATACACAGGCCGATGATTTCTCAAGTAGAAATGACATCCTGTTGAAATTCTTTTAGACAAACTTTGCCAATTTGCTGCTCAGACACACGTATTAATTTAATAACCTTATCACACGCTCCTCAAAATATTGTTCAGTTTATTATTCTGCAAAAAAAAAGTCATGGTTAAATGCAAATTAAATATTGGCACAGATACCCGTACTGTATCTATACACACACAGTGCACAGCTCCGCAGAACAGCAGGAGGAGCATCATGAGCAGATGACATGAAGTGTGTGAAGATGAGCAAACTGAGCGCAAACAGCGTGATTAGCGTGAATATAAACCACCATAAGCAGCAGATGAAGCATGAAGAGAGACACAAACACTGGGCTGTAATAATGCATTAAACTCAACATGGTCACTTAACTGGATAAAACTCTTATAGAGACTATTATAATAATTAAACTCTCTTTTTTTCATTCTTAAGTGTTAAAATTTCAGAAAAACTTATCTGTATTCTCATACTGTGTAAATGGTGCTTGGACATTTGGTGTAAATAATTCCAGATTTAATAATTTAATAGTTTCTAACTGAAATTTAGGTAAATAGTACTGAATTTATCGATTCTAAGATTTATTGAATCATTTTTTCAAAACAAATTATAAACTGAATTGTTTTAAGTCTTGGTTAAAATTCATATTTTGATCCGACTCATTGAATCTCTTCAAGTCATGTTAAAATTGTAACTTTTTTCATTTGATTAATTTCAGGTTTTGGTAAAATTAGAGCCTTCATTAAATCTCTTCATTAAATTGATTCAAATTAAACCAGTCAGTCAATCAATCAGTCAATCAATAAATCAACTATTGAATTGAACGTTAATTAAATAGAATTATTTTAATAATGTTCTTGTGGCAAAAATAGCAGTTGTTTTGAACTGATAAATATATAAATCATTGAAACTATTCAATGAAATTAAATAAAATCATCTGGAGTTTGAGTTCCTACCGAGTCAAATAAATCATTGAATCTAATCATTGAACTTAATAGAAATAAAAAATCTAATTCAATTGTTGCTTGATTTGTTTGAATTGATTTATTGAATTGATTCCAAAATAAATTTTTCTTTTACGTTTCACTAAATCAAACAAATCAGTGATTTAAATGCATCAATTTAATTAAAAACAGAGTCGGAGTCAAATGAGTCAGTGAATTGAATCATATTAATTACACAAAGCTACCATTTTCGTAAGTTCAGTACTGAAGATACTCAAAATAGCTCTAATAAAATCTCTTCTCTGCCTGCAGAAGTCTTATTGTTGATTAGCCATGAGCTTTTCATCACTGATGATCTGCGTTTTGTCGTCTAACAGGGCGATCCGTTCAGACAACAGGAGGATGAATAATGCTGTAAAACGGAGAGAGAAGAGTCAGTGTTATACGCTTAGACGCCAGTGAGGTCAGGAGGGATGCTGCAGTTGCTCTCGGTAAGGTTCCTCGTGGCCTCCATGTCGAGTTATTTCCCCGCCGCTCCTGTTCCGCCTGGCTCGCTCTCATGGCAACGGCGAAATTGACATTTCAGTCAAAATTACAAATGCAATTTCATTTTTGTCAGGAGTCAGGACCTCATGTGACAGCTTATTCGGATGCTGATCAGAGGCTTCGCCCGATGTCGAAATTAACATCGACACCTAGTGTGAAGGGGGATAATTGCTGATTCGCAGCCTGATTGTGGGAGCGTGGGTTCTTCACACAAATCTCTGTATGCTGTTTGATGTGTATATCAACGAGCCGTGAAGTCAGCATGCTGCACAAGCAGAGAATTTATTAAAAGCTTTTCTGTTTGTGCTGCTGTGAGGTTTTGACAAATTAAACTGCACATTTTATGACTTGTGATGTCACTGTAAAAAACGCTAAAAATCAGTCTAAACTGGGCCTGTAACATCAAAACCAACACCGATAGATAGATAGAAAGATACTGTAGATAGATAGAGAGAGGTACTTTATTAATCCCAAGGAAAAGTGTAATAAACATCTGTATTGGTTCAGTTCTAAGTATATTAAGTGATTTCAAGGCTTGTTTGGACAAAAATACAAATATTAATATAGTTGCAAGCAATGATGATCGGGCCCAAGCACTAGTACCATCTCACCAGAAAGACAGTAGGCACGTGCATTTAAAGGGAATATATCTATATACCATTATGACAATTTTAGAATAGGGAGATTTTTATGCTTAGACCTCCCAGGAAATAAAGTGGCAGCAGCCTTTGCAATAAATCTACTGCAGCAGGGTTTACGCATCCCAGACAAAAGACGCACATTATAAGTTACTTATACAAGATGTAGAATAGGACACTGAAAAGCAACATACTTTTAGACACTTTTTAACTGTCTAGAGAAAATCCACCACAGTATTCAACATGCAGAACCCTTCTGTCCATCAAACATATTTTATTTGACTGTAACTCTTTTACTCCTTTGAGGATTTTTTAAATTCTGTTGACACTTAAACAAGTAAATCCAAATGTAGTTTTAAAGTTCTTAGAAAAAAAATAATTTTAAACATCTTATCTAATTTTAATATTGAATTACAAAACTGACTCTCGCCATGAATACAGCCGTAGAAGCTGGCATGTCATTAAAAATGAAAGAAAGAAAGAAAGAAAGAAAGAAAGAAAGAAAGAAAGAAAGAAGACCTCCCAAAAGCCCGGGATGCAAGGGAAAAAAACATCAAACTATGATGTCACTCAATGAGATGTCACGCAATATAATGTCACTCAATATGATGACACACAGGAAGGGATTAGCCACTTTTTGGCATAAGTTTAAGGCATTGTCACAGCTGACCCATTTGAGATATCAAAAATCCCGTCGCAATTTTATGTCCTTAATGTCTTTCTATCACAAAGACCTGGTTTGGTGACGATCATGTAAATCCCCTTGGAGGAGTATATCAAATTCCAATGGGTGCAATTTTCATGTTAAGACCGCCAGAAAGCACAGAATGCTGGGAACAAAGAAAAAGAATTTTCAGAAAAACAAGATGGCCCTTCACACACTCTATGACGACATTGGGCTAATGTCATAGTGCTTGGACCCTAATAAATAGATGATAACTACTGTGTATATATAAATGTTTTGCAGCTAAGAAAGAACATTACAGACTGAGATTGCATGTAATTTTTGTCTGAATTGTTATTAATGTCCATTATTATATACACTCTTGTTTTTATGTTTACATCGGCACTTAAAAAACATACTTTATTTCAATAACATTAAAATTGTGACTTCTGAACAGTATTGTTATTCATGTACAAAATCCACACCCTTCATTTCAGTTTTCAAAATTTGAGCTTCCTTCAAATTGATTTATTGAATCTATTAATCAAATCAGATCAAGTTGCAGCAAAATCATTTCTAATGTGTTAATTTGTGCTATGACGCTACATTTAGAACCTAATTTCAGCCTGTAGGACTACAGAATAAGGGGGATAATACTTATGCAACAGGTACTACACTTGCACTATATAAATTTTCCCCAGTATACAGAGGAGCCAGAGATCTTAAAAAGACAGAGTATTGAATTGAGTGTCAGTGTATGAACGGCGACGATGCTGGATTTGTGTCATAGCCGTCAAACTGAACTTTATAAGAGATAAATAAGAGTGTCTGAAAGCAGGCGTATTGTACACTCTCAGCGTTTTACTGTGTTTGTCAGTACCGGGCCGTTTGATAGCTGATGCCAACTGCCTGCAGTGAGGCTCTGGGATTTACCCACTCGCAGCGTAACACCCAGAGCATCTCCTCGGGATAAAATTAAATATTCATGGTTTCAAAGCAGATGTTTTCCTGACCTGAAGTAGACCACTGTGACTGTATTTTAGCTCAAAACGCTCTGTGTGTTTGTGTGTGTGTGTGTGTGTGTGTGTGTGTGTGTGTGTGTGTGTGTGTGTGTGTGTGTGTGTGTGTGCGCGTTTGCTCAGTGATGCAGTATTGTGTGTAGTCTGATTCCCACATGCTTTTGATTGACAGATGCAAAGCGTAGCCGAGTGACGGAGACTGAGCATCCTACAGGAGAGTTATGTGGCTGTAACACCAGTACACAGGTAACGAAGGAAAAATGTTCAAATGTAGTTAGTTAATTTGTTTTACATTTAGTACTCGTCTCTGCCGGGGTTCTATGGATGTACAGTACGAAAAGAATTAGAAATTAAACAAGTTTGGGAGATGTGTATATATATTTATGTGATGAAACTGGTTTTCCTTTAACAGGTATAGAGGCCACACCTACTTTACTATAGTTATTGGACACAGAAAACATATTGCATATTGTGCATATTTCACTATAACTGTTGAGACCACGCCTCTTTCATTGTAACTATCAGGTGTAGAGGCCATGCCTCCTTTATTGTAGTTGTCAGGTATAGAGGCCAGGCCTTTTATATTGTAACTATCAGGTGTAGAGGCCACACCTCCTTAATTGTAACTATCATGTTTAGAGATAATAATAATAATAATGCATGTTATTTATAATGCACTTCATATTTAAAGCAAATCTCAAAGTGCTACAAATTAATTTGTCCCAAAAGCCCTGATAAAAAGATAAGTTTTAAGGCCAGATTTAAAAGCATCCACAGTCTGTGGCATCCTCAGATACTCCACAGAGCATTCTACAGTTTTCAGTAGATGCAGCTGAGCCAAAAGCCCGATCTCCCAGGGTATGAAGCTTGGTCTTGAATGAATTAAACATGGAGCCAATGAGGAGATTTAATAATGGGCGTAATATGGTCATATTTACGCCCTCTCATCAGGATCCTAGCTGCACTGTTTTTAATATACTGCAGTTTTAAAGGATTTTCCCCAGAAGTCCCAATGAGGAGACAGGAGGAGACAAATGTATGAACTTTTCCGTATTTGCAAAAGTGACTGCTGGACGCAGTTTAGCAATGTTTCTGAAGTTAAAGTAAGATGTTGTACATAGATGTTTGATAGGAGCCTCATACATCAAATGAGAGTCCATTTTAACCCTGAGGTTAATAACAGATGTTGACAATGCGATATCCTGACCAGAAAAGGTAATACTAATGCCTACTAAAATAGCTTTAGTCTGCTGTTCAGTTGCAGGAAATTTTGCTTAATCTATGACTTTATTTCTTCCAAATGGATGATCAAAGTGGATGATGGCGGAGTAGATAAGGAAGTTGAATTTATCCTGAGATAAAGCTGTGTATCATCAGCATAGCATTGTAATACAATTCCGTGCCAGCTGATGATACAGCCCAGAGGAAACATATACAATATAAACAAAATGGGCCGTGCACTGAGCCCTGAGGAACACCACAGGTGACGCTGTCTGTAGAGGATTTAGCCTCTCCCAGGGCAACATGCTCCGTTCTTCCAGAAAGGTAAGATGAAAACCAGTTGTAAACCAACAGAGAGACCAACAATGAAAGTATATCTGTGAAGAAGAATGTTGTGATCAACAGTGTCAGAGGCAGAAGACAAGTCCAACAGAATGAGAAGCGATGGAAACCCAGCATCAGCCGAAAACCAGACTGGAATTTCTCAAACAAATCATTTTGTGATTTGGCCACGCATACTTCATTATAACTATCAGATGTAGAGGCCACGCCTCCTTCTTGTAACTATCATGTTATCAGGTGTAGAGGTCACGCCTGCTTCCTTGTTGCTATCAGGTGTAGTGGCCATGTCTTCTTCATTATAACTATCATGTTTAGAGGCCACACCTGTTTCATTGTAACTATCAGGTGTAGAGGCCATGCCTCCTGCATTGTAATGATCAGGTGTAGAGGCCACGCCTCCTTCATTGTAATGATCAGGTGTAGAGGCCACGCCTCCTTCATTGTAATGATCAGGTGTAGAGGCCACGCCTCCTTCACTAATTACTAGACCCAGAAAACATGCATATTTCACTATAATTGCAGTGGCCATGCCTCCTTTGCTTAGGGGTACAGAAGCCACGCCTCCTTCGCGGTAAATTCCAGGCACATCTGCCAATCCCAGGATTAGTTTAAATTAGTATAACATTTCACTTTTATAAAATCCAGGAAAAAAAACCCTATCATTTTTTAAAAATGTAAACGCAGTGTTTTTGTAGAAGCTCGTCTCCCGCTGTAATGTCATTGTGTGTCATGTTTGCTCAGGAGAGTGTTTGCCATCCACACTCTGTTCCTCTCCTTTTGCCGTGTTGATATTCGGATTATGCTGAATAACTTGGCACTCGTCCACTCGGAGCCAATCATACGAAATTAGCTCGGTGTTTAGTTTGGGATTTAGCATATTGGCCTTTCGGTTCCTGAGCAGATGGCTGGAGACTGCAGATTACAGAGGGAATTAAACTCAGGTGAACGTGTGAGAAAAGGCTTTTAACAAGTGCAGAACAATCAAGTGAAAGAAGCAGACTGGAGAGATGAATGGAACCGATAGAGAAACGCTGCACGAGGGAGGAGATGAGCATAATAACTTATTTTAGGAGTCAAGAGCTCAGAAACTTTCCATTCTAATTAATCACTGTCTTGGATTTCATGAATATGACATTAAAGGTTTATTGATTAATAATTTTATTAATTTTCAACTTTGGACTGTAAGCATGCACCTGTCATAGTATTTCCCTCTTTAAGGAAATGCACTCTCCCTGTATTTGTACCTTTTTAGGTATTTCACATGTTTACAGTTTGTAATTTTATGCACTGTTAGGTGAACTGATACTGTCTAATGATGTCATGATGAAAAGAAAATCTAGTGAAATTGTTTGAATGTGGTTTTGTAAAATAAACCAGCTAAATATTTCATTAGTTTTGCTAATTTTCTTTATATTGCAATTTAAATCTAACTTGCAAAGTAGGGTCATGAGTTTGCATTTAGCCACGCCCATAATTCCATAAAAGCTGAAAAAGGTTTTTAAAGGAATAATGAATGATGGATGTAAAGTTCCATCCATTTCTAGTATATATAATATATATAATTTCTTTGTGTTCTTACCTTTTATAGCAGCTATTAGCAGTTGTTACCCCACTTCTCATTTTTATCTTTAAAAAGTTAAGAAGATGAAACACTAATGTAACGTAAAAGTTAAAATGTTACAAAACAAACAACAACAATAAAAAAACACAAAGTATAAACTCCTTTATCCTGAAGATGTTAGAAAACTAGTCAATTTTAAATGACATAAAATTAATGCCCATTTCAGTCCCAGTGAATCATGTGTTACTATGGAAACGCAAAATTATTAGAACAAGCACATTAATATAAACCTGCCCGACTATACAGTAAGTGCAGCTGTTCAAGAGAACTAATCACCATCTTCTCCCCAATCAGGATACAGAATTCAGCAGCACAGTGTGTAAATGTGTTCACAACATTCAGGATAAGCTGTATAACTGATTGTTAGCGTGTACCCGAGCTCAAAAACCTAATTTTTTAAACGCTCAGGCAAAAAAAAACAAAAAACAATCAGTTATGGCCTTCACTCTCTCTCGCTCTCTCTCTCTCTCTCTCTCTTGCTCTCTGATTTCATGCCTAATCTGTAATCACACCACTAATGCACACGGACAGGCAGGAAAGCAGAACCGACCCCCTTTCTATTACCGCTCGAGTCATTGCGTATATGCGCGTAAAGCTGCTGACTCTGTGGGTTATCATAAATAATATGATGTGTTTATAAAGATGTAATATAAGCGAGTGCTGATGGCCGATCCCTCACACAGCGCTGTAGAGATGCATGGCTAATATTGTAGCATGGGTTACAATATCACACATGCTACGCTGATAAAAAGAAAGATTTTGGGCACATGATCTGACTTTAACTAGCGGAACAGACGTCAGGAAAATATATATTGTGTTAAAACACAGATTTAAGTCACCAGCATGTACCTAAGAGATCTGATTTCTCTCCAAACGGGCGTATAGCAGCATGAGGCGCTCTGGGAAACGAGGCGCTGCATGAACCGATTGAGCGACCTTGAACCGTGGCGTGATATCGAGCTGCGTGCGCCGCTAGCACCTCCAGCGGAGTCTCAAACATTTTACATGATTCATTTTACCATGTAAAAATCTTATACAGCAAATCATTTGTATATCAGGAAAACATTTGGTGTGTGGAAGTGCTGGTATTTACTGAGCCGTTTCCATATTCGCCGTCTAAACTTGTGTACTGAGCGTGGAATAGAAGAAAAATGCACAAAACGTAACATAGATTTGGCTCGTGACGTTATTAAGCTGCGAAACTTGGACCGCTCCATATGAGCGCGGGTGGTTTAACACGTCTGAGAGCAGGAGCGGAGACACGTTTCATGCTGTAAATGTAATCCATGCAGGGGAAGAGCAGAAATGTTGATGTTTGCCATGTCGGCGTCGATATTGGAGTTTTAAACCTGTGAGTTGTGGTTCCACTAAACCCGTCCTGCTTGCAGACCAAGTGCGCGGAAGGGAATAAAGCTCATATCAAACAGGTCCAGTTGTGAAGCGAGGCCTATCCGTGTTTACAGACTTACAAACCATGTTTAACCAGGAAGCTGTTGGGTAATGGCTGTAGATCATTCCACACACACACACACACACACACACACACACACACACACACACACACACACACACACACACACACACACACACACACACACACTCCTCAGTCTGCACCTTAATGAGGGTGAAAAAAGTAATCAGACAGAATCTCTCATTTTTCACTCCTCCTCTTTAATAAACACACGTCTTTTAACCTGATTGGGAGAGAATTTGGCCTGGGGTGTGTTTGTGTGTCTGTAGACAGAGCGCCCCCTTCTGTTCATTACGCCCTTTTAGTGCATATTTTTAAGCACATTTTCCAATAAATAAAATATCCATAAACAGATAGATATAAAACCATAAGGGATGTGTTAACACCACAAGCCACACCCCCTGCATTTACCACACCTCTGACCCTAGCACTGACAAGCTAAGACCACGCCAACTATTATGTTGTTCAATGATTGACACAAAGGCCACACCCTTTGACCACACGTCTTTCACAGACCACACGTCTTTCACACGTCTTTCACAGAGGTCCACGCCTTCTACACTGACACTAATTGGTACACAGGCCACGCCTCCTTTACTGACACTAACTGGCACACAAGCAACACCTTCTACACTGGGGCTAGTTCCCGCACAAGCCACACCTTCTCAGGCCACGCCTCCTTTTCTGAGACTAATTGGCTCACAAACCACGCTTTCTATATTGACACTAATTAGCAACAACACCACGTCTTCTTTACGGCACACAGGCCACACTTTCTAAACTGAGACTAATTGGCACACAGGCCACACCTTCTCTGGCCACGCCTCTTTTTTTTAAACTAATTGGTGCACAGTTTATGCCTTCTACACTGAGACTAACCGGTACGAAGGGCACATCTCAGGCCACGCCTTCTTTTGTGAGACTAATTGGGGCAAAAGCCACACCTTCTACACTGAGACTAATCGGCATGCAGGCCACACCTTCTCAGGCCACACCTATTTCTCTGAGACTAATTAGTGCGCAGGCCACACCTTCTACACTGACAGTGATGGGCACAAAGGCCACACCTTCTCAGGCCACACCTCCTTTATGTTTTTCTTTTTGTGAGTGAGTGAAAGAGGGAGACAGAAAATGAACAAATGAGCCCCCTGCCCCACTGTCTGCTCCTTGCTGGCCTCCCTGTGGCATGATGGGTAATTTTCTCTGTTTAGCGCGAGTCTGCATTTAGCATGCAGGTTACAAAACGCCCTCCGGAAACTTCCATCTGATTAATCACGATTATCATACCATTATCATGCAATCACACACTAATCGTACATGCAGGGTCCCATCTGCAGGGTGTGTGTGTGTGTAAGTGTGTGTAAGTGTGTGTGTGTGTGTGTGTGTAAGTGTGTGTGTGTGTGTGTGATCTTCCATAAAGCAAGGTGTTTAAATATTAATCCTGCCCATCATACCAAACTTCATTTTACAACTGCATCCAGCATTTCGGCCCGATTGAAATGCGGAACAGTGAGAGATCTCATTAGCTTTGTTAATTGTGGTTCAAGCTGCTCTGAGTACACACACACACACACACACACACACACACACACACACACACACACACACACACACACACACACACAGCTTTTTAATTCAGCGAAGCCACAAAGCTCGAAGCTGAGCTGATCCAATCGTTTGCTCAAGACTTGTCTCACAGCCTCTGGAACCTGATACACAAGATACAGTTAGAGAAATGTCACAAGTATTGGCACCTTTGAACAACATGTCAAAAATTTTTTTGCAGTTTACATTTTTCAGACATTAATTTAAATTAATCTAACAAAATGTTTTTTCAAAACCTTATTATTATTTTTTTATCTCTGTGTTTTTCCCTCTGACTTTACTGATCACGTGTTTTGAAAAATATTGTGTTAATATTAAAGAACATCCTGATCCTTGTGTGTGTGTGTGTGTGTGTGTGTGTGTGTGTGTGTGTGTGTGTGTGTGGTTGGTACCAATCATTTTGAAGCAAAGTATAAGCAGTATAAATGTGTACACACACACACACACACACACACACACACACACACACACACACACACACACACACACACACACACACACACACAGAGACACACAAACAGGATCCAGAATCTTGATAAGACAAGAGGAGCTGTGTTGTGTGTGTATGCTTGTGTGTGAACAAGCATTTGGAGATTTTTGGCTTTAGCTCAGTCCTCATTCTCACTGTGTGTGTGTGTGTGTGTGTGTGTGTGTGTGTGTGTGTGTGTGTGTGTGTGTGTGTGTGTGTGTGAGATGGCCCAGTCAGCGTGTTTCCAGCTCTATGCCTTGACTCTAATGAAACATCCTCCTATTGTTCCTTTAATTGCCTTCCTTATTGAAATCAGTGCAATCCACACCTGGCCCCGGCCCCGGAGAGCCGCTTTCACTCATCCCTCATTCTCTCCTGCTTTCTTTACCTCCCTCTTTTCTGCTCTCTCTCTCTCTCTTTCTCTCTCTCTCTCACTCACACACATACACACTCACATTTTCCCCTCCAAATGCAGGATTATCCATTGAAGGGTCGTTTGCTCGGTTATCAAATTCAGACAAGCAGCCCCGGCCATTGTGCCGCTCTTTTAATTAAATCCTACCGGGCGGCTGGAAGTGACCTTTTCGAGTGGCGAACTGATTAAGCACACAATAACGCCGCCGTTTCTCCTCCACAGTCGGCCGCACAGAGCCGCCGATTGACTCTCTGACTCGAATCGAGCCTCATTCGCTCTGAAACCAGAGGGAGGAGGTGGGGGTGGGGGAGAAATCAATTCCGCTCCAGAATGTAGATTAGGCCCGATAGCATCAGGGTAATTAACGGCAGGTAGGAAGCTGGACGTGGCCCAATTTGCGCGAGCGCGCGACGGTGAAAAAAGGTTAATTTGTTAACCGAGATGGATATTTAAGAGGATAAAGGTGAAATTAGAGAGGTTTCGTTTTCATTTGAAAGGATTAGGGGTTTGTTATCATCACATTCTGGGTGTGAGACCTGATGGAATTGCTTGGCTTTTCTCTCCCGCGCGCTGACGTCACCGGCGGAACGCGATCGGGAGCTTAACATGCACAGAGGTTAAGCTCTCCAATCTGTCATAAGTAGCGGGATTCATAAGAGGACGTACGCGGCTAAGGAGGAGAATTAGGGATAATCATCATTCTTGTGCTTTTAGAGATCAGAGCGGTGGAGATTGCAGCTTTATGTCTATATGCTGATGAAAGGGTTTAACACGAGCTGCTGGAGCTTTTAAAACTAAACGCTGGAAAACCTTTAATGGGGAAAAAAATGTTTCCTTTTTGTTCTGAAAAAAGGAGTGAAGGTGCATCATTTAAATACAGGACCTGTGGAAACACACACACACACACACACACACACACACACACACACACACAGAATTAAATACACTGTCCATCTACCATGTGTGTGTCACCTAAAGCAATGAATGACGTATGTGTGTGTGTGTGTGTGTGTGTGTGTGTGTGTGTGTGTGTGTGTGTGTGTGTGTGTGTGTCAGAGTGACAGGTTGGTGTGATGGTGTGAATATTCACCCCCAAACACTTTATTCCACTTACGGAAAACTTCATCAAGCTACTTTAATCTGTTTATGTGGAGCGTCCCCGTGCACAAGCCCCTGTATTTGAGCTGTTGCTATGGAAACGATACCTCATTAGAACGATATAAAGCCACTAATCTCAGTGAGCTGCTGTTATAGAAAACTGACCGATCAGATACCTTTGTTCCAGCACTTTATCATATGAATGAGTAAAGAACCTGGTTGGCTGTGAGTTACATATTTTAAAACAGTTTTTAGTCCTGCGGACCGTACAGACCTACAGTACTCTCACCCACGCTGAGACACACAGGTAGTGTAATGTGTGTGTGTGTGTGTGTGTGTGTGTGTGTGTGTGTGTGTGTGTGTGTGTGTGGGGTCCTCCAGGTCTCATCCCGTGCAGGTTGACTCAGCATCAGGTGAGACTACAGCAGGATAAGTGAACAGACTGTGTGAGGGGGTGGGGCTACTGAAGGGGCGGAGTTACACCTGCACAGAGTAATTAAATAAAATCAGTGTTTCATCTGGTCCAATAATAATAATAATAATAATAATAATAATAATAAACATACTCGATGAATAAAATACATGTTTAGACATAATTCTTTCACAGTTTTAAACAGATGTAGTAAATTTTACATGAGTTTATTTAATGACAAAATCAAAAAAGAAAAGATAGAAAATGGTTTACAAAGCAACAACCCTGGCAGAACCTTGTAGAAATTGTTGTAGAAATTTTAACATAAAGTTTTAATATAATGCAATATCACAGGAGAGGGAGTGCTGTTGTGCTGGTTATCTGAAGCCATTACAGCACGACCTCGAGTGTGATATTGTTTTTATGCAACAGTTCCACAAACACCTTTTATTATCCGCAGATTGATTTGTTTCTTTATTTAACCAGTTATTTAGCTCCGCCCACACGTATCCTTCCGCGTGTAGAGATACTAACTAACGCGACTGTGTGTTAGTGCGAGGTGAGAGTGGTGTTAAACTCTGAGCGGTTCTCTGTAGGTGCTCCAGGTGAGGAGAATAAACCATGGAGGAGGTGTTCAGTCCTGAGAAACTCACCAGATTTACTGCAGATTTACACTGATTGCACTGTAGAATATCAGCTCCGGTAACTTCAGGGTTCTGGGGTC
Organism: Clarias macrocephalus; assembly: GCA_011419295.1. Lineage (NCBI taxonomy): Eukaryota > Metazoa > Chordata > Actinopteri > Siluriformes > Clariidae > Clarias > Clarias macrocephalus. Next base: position 1,624 of record JAAGKR010004500.1, on the reverse strand, counting down.
GAATCCCAAACAGTGTTAAATGTAAAGCTAGTGCACTATGTAGGATGTACACTCCCTTGTTCCACACTCCAGTAGTGCCCTTGATCAGGGGTTAGAGAGGGATTTGGGATTCAGCCTTGTGTTAGACGCTAGTTAGCTTTGTAGCTAAGCGTTAGCCGTGAACAGAATGACGCGGGCGGTTCAGAGGCGACTCAGAAGGACTTAGAAGTGATTAGTGCAGAGACGCGTGTTGTTTAAGACGACATAACGTTATCAGATGTGTGTTGTTGCTGAAAGTGCTTCTGTGACTGGGTGTGAATGTGGGTGTGGTCAGGCAGCTGCTCTCTCCTCATTACTGCGGACCGTACAGACCGACTCTCACCCACACTGAGACTCACAGTGTAATGTGTGTGTGTGTGTGTGTGTGTGTGTAATATACACAAACACAGTTAGATAGTCATGTAATTAAAACTAGAATAGATACCAAATCAATTAATAAATAAGTAAAAACAAATAAGCATTTTCACACACAACTTTAAAAAACGAAAAAGAAATAAAAACATCATCAGCACTTCTGTTTGCTCATGAGTTAATAATTATAAAGATCCATCTAAAGCTATTTTAAACCAAACACACACACACACACACACACACACACACACACACACACACACACACACACACACACACACACACACAGAGGTCTGTATGGTGCTTGGACAGTCCAGGGGTGTATTAATCTAACACATACACACACAGACACGCTGCTCCATTTCCTGTAAACGTCCTGACCATCTGCTGCCCTGCGTGTTCGTCCATCTGAGAGTTTGTCCTTTACGCGTGTGCGAGACAACAGCTCACTCACTAACACTGAGATTTATATATAGGACAAAAGAAAAAATTGTACAGTTCTGCTTTTTCTATCAGTACATGTGGCTGGATTAGAACAGTAATAATATAAAACATTAATATTTCTCTTTGTAAATACTGATCGCTTCAGATCAGAGTTGCGACAGCAATAAATTGGCAATAAATTATTAAAATAGATTTTAAAAATGGGGCAAATTATTAATATAGATAATATATACGAAGGCAATGTTTGATTTAAAAGATTAAGATGATAACATTAATTTCTGTATTGGCTACACAATTATGTTTGGAATGTGTCTTAGCATCAGGTCGGTAGTGTGTGTGTATATATTTTAGGTGAATCTGCGAATTATACACTATACACTCACTATATATACCTCAGTGATCTCATATAAAATTGCATAATAATGATTGCATGTCATTATTTAAATTATAATTTTCAATACATGTAAAGTAAAATATTTAAAACCTTTTTATTTTTATTTTAATGATAATGATTTACAACTCATGAAAAATCTAAAATCCATCATCTCAAATACTTCACTCTGTTTTTCATGTTTTTCTCTTCCTCTTTCTTTGTCCTGTTCTCCTTCTCTCTGTTATTTGTGGTCTTTCGGCTTTTGTCCCCTCTGCCTCTCCTGCCGTCACATTCTCTGTCTCTCTCTCTCTCTCTCTCTCTCTCCCTCTCTCTCTCTCTCTCTCTCTGTCTCTCTCTCTCTCTCTCTCTCTCTCTCTGTCTCTCTCTCTCTCTCTCTGTCTCTCTCTCTCTCTCTCT